>JAGDQP010006753.1:0-37464 GCA_022664845.1 Lepisma saccharinum | reverse complement strand
TAAACGTCTGCTGATTGTTTCTTGTGACACATTTAATGCTTTTGCCAATTGCTGTTGAGTTTGAGTTGGGTCATCCTCCAATAACACCTGCAATTGCTCGTTTTCGCACTTTTGTGGTCTACCAGAGCGCGCACTGTCTTTCACATTGAAATCACCACTTTTAAATTGTCGAAACCATGTCTCACATGTTCTAATCGATGGAGCGTGTTCACCATATGTTTCTACCAGCACACGATGACTTTCAACAGCCTTTTTCTTTTGATTAAATAAGAAAAGCAATGCGTGCCGCAAATGTACTTTTTCAGGCACAAACTTCGACATGATCACTGAACGATAAAACAAAGACGCTAGTGTTTGGCGGACTCAACTTGTGTGTGTTTGTAGTTTAATGTCAGACGAACAAAATAACGTATTTGTCAAATGAATACGCTGCGTACTTTTCGCTGGTGGCATCTCTTAGATAAACCGGAAACTATTTATGGATACACCTGGTATATTTAAGTTTATAGTTTCTAATCAAGCCCTGTATTTCACTAACCTTTTCTTATAATCACTTGAGAAGTATTTCTCCCGAAATCCTGTAGAGAAGAAATGTTCCTTAGTACTGTCAATAACTCGTACACATTAATCTTTTTTCTAGTCTTTCGATTAAGCACGAATATACTACAGTTCGTAATGGTAGTATAGTTCATTGAAGATTCTAATTACGTAGTAGTAACACACACTAAATAAATTTAGACAAGGTTCGCTTTCAACACGCACGAGTGTTAGATACGAAATTGGCTGAAACATGGCGTAATGAATCATGGTAAAGGGCAAATCGATCAGTCCGAGATAGGTATTCATCAGTTAATGAAAGTAATGTTTGTTTGGGAACAAAACAGATGATAAAACTTACGAGTTCGAATATACGAGACTAAATATTGACAATTGGTCATGGAACTTTCTAGTAGTGGAAAAATAACATTTATGTGTAAATAACTTATGGGAGAATTTGCGATACGATAATTTACTTCGTCTTAAGGAAATTTAGACTTGTAAGAATCTTTGGATGTTACAGGACTTAAAGAATGCACATAATAATAATACTAGCAGTGAGTATAGAATTTATTGATTTATTCCCTGTGATATTGTGTTTATGCTTGGAGCACAGAAGTGGTACAATCTATTATTACAGCATGCTATGCCTGGATATAGTTGGGATGGCTGTACTATAGTATGCACAGAATATGTTATGGGTGTAGTGCCATAAATTGAGCTACGTAGATCTGTGTGTACGTAATGAGATGCTCTTTATCTGGATATGCTGCTATTGTGAAGTTGGATAATCTTTTGTTATGGTTGGTACTTATTTGAGGAATACGCTAAAGGAAATATACTGCATGCAAACTAACCTAAGTAAACCTAATTCTGTCAGTGTTAAAAGCAAACTATCTGCATGTTAGATGTGAGGTTATTGATAATGCTTGGTTTTATAACGTGTAGTCTAAATGGGAAACCATCTTATGTGTATTACCGAATTAACCTATGGTAATGTATGTTGTGGCTACAGTTGGGAAATACTAACCTTTATGTATTTTCATGTGTGTGTAGTATTCATTGTATGCGTTACTTTAAGTACACGGAAAGTATACGAACCGCATAGAGAAAATACTGAAGATACTTTCAGAAGTGTTTAACTTGTGGGAGTTCATGGGATAATATATATTCTCGGCCCTAGCATTAAACGGAAGATAATATAACCTAACCTAGTGGAACCTAATCTAATTAGCGTACGTTTAGAAGCGGAATATAAGAATCCACCCCCTAACAACGAGTAAAACTAACTGTACGACTTTGATGTTAACAGGTTGCTGAAAAACCCAAAACTGGCCTCTCGATACGAAGTTCTATCTGGTTTTAGTGAATTCTGTTTTTCAGTTTTTCTCAGGATTGGTTCTAGGCTTCATGGTCTCTAGGTTTCTTTCTTAATGTGATTCTGAAAATCCTTGGGTTCTCGTAGATGACTGGAAAAGGTAATTTCGAAACAAGGAGATGAGAGTTCGGGAACCGGCCTTGAAGAGAGGTCTTAGGTCAAAGAGGAAAGGGAAGGACTGAGAAATATTTTAATTGCGTCGTTTTCGGTAGTCACGTCTCCGGGATGTTACACACATTTTCTAATGCTTATTTTGATCATGAAATATTTCTAAAGGTATATCTCTGAGACGATTCACATTAAATTAGGAGTTATAAACATTAGTAGACGCGTTCTGAAAATACTTTCGTGCATATTGATTAGTTAATAAAGTTTATTTTATTTTGGTATTTTTAAGATCGCGACTCTCTCATATAAGGAAGAGGAAGAAGTCTTTGATTTTTCATTTAATGTGTTGTTGTGACCTCCTGCTGAGAAAGATCTTGTTTGTCCAATTTACGGTGGGAACTGTCAATGTTTTAACCTTGTAGGAGGCACGTTTCCAAAATAGTTCTTTTATTATTTTATTTTTCATTGTCTTTTCCTGTTTGTTGGGAACCCTATCAGTTATGAATTCTCGTGGTTGTATTGAAGTTGTTCTGATGTAATATGTTTTCCTTTTTACAAATGGCGTTACTTGTTTCTAAATAGAATTAAATGTTCGTATTTTATATTTCGACTGCAGGGCTGATTTCTTACCTTTAATTACATTTGAATATTTGTAATATACACTTTTCTCTCAACACTCCAAATTCCTTCGACGAACTGCTGACCAGTGCATTAGATCATAAGCCGAATAGTTTAATTGCATAAAAATATAAAACATGATTAAAATATTTACAAGAAATAACTGGAGAACAAAATATTTTTTATGTATTTTATGTGCAATGTAATTCACAAAGTTAATTCTGCTCTGGCAGTGGGCTCTATACCTGGAAGTTCCATGGGAGCACATACGCAGTTCAGAATGGTGAAGAAGCACTGACATAATTGTACCGTAAGTGGCATATAAAATGTAAACACAGGCACTAATTAAAGGAAAACACTAATATGTGGTATATATTATTCAAAAACAAAACACTATGATATGGAGTAAAAATATTGTACGTAGATATATATATATATGCGATTATATGGGAATATAATATAGAATTCGCTGGTGGGCGTCCTTAATGATAGTTCCAAGGAGGGAACAGTAGCACTAAATCAAACGCTGGGGTGTCTTCACTAGGGGGCTGCACTGAAGTGAGGGATCACATAGGTGACAAACACTTGTAGTGGAGGCGTCCATGATGAAGTACACTGAAGGGAGAACACTGGAAAATGATGGCACTTTGGTTGGTGTCCTTGTAGATTTGATCACTGGTTTTGAGGGGATTTCCTATGTATTAATGTGGGTGGTATCCATATAGGGAAATATAAACAAACTGATACCATGTTCATGTTGCGAAGATATAGTCCATTGGGGAACGTAAAACACAGCATGCTTGTAAAGGTTCACTGCTTCATAACACTCTGATGTATGTGTAGGACTTTTTTCTGTAATTGCTCTCACTCTGGATCTACTTTTATTCTTAAATATACATATCAGAAAATTCTAAGGTTTAACTGTAAAAAGCTAGGGATATGCATCGTACCATCCGTATTAGTTAAAGGTAAAGGGTCTAATGGTTGATCGATCTCTGTGGGGTGGTGGCCTAACTAATCTAGCAGGGGCCTGAATGAGAATGACAGTACGTGCGGGTGGCTTTGTACGCTGTAGCCTAATATTTCTGCGGTACACGTCCCACAAAATGAAAAGTATTATTATGATGAGAACAGTACCAAGGGTGAGGACGGCAATCTGGACGGCAATTTGTTCACGGATGTAATTCATGCTACCTGTAAAGACTTTGTCCCTACAAAGAAATTCCGATCCTCTAAATATCCTCCCTGGTTTGATACAGAAGCGCGATCTGTTTTGAAAAATAAAAAACTTGCATGGAAGCTTTGGAAGCAACATCCTAATGCACATACTTATAGCTCTTTCTCCCAGATCAGGCGCTACTCCAAGAAATTGCTTAGGGCAAAGTATCAAAATTATATTAACGAGGTAACATCTGAAATATCTAGCAATCCTAAGAGATTTTGGTCCCTCATAAACTCAAGAAGATGTCAGTCACGTGTTCCGACAGAGTTAATTTACGATTCGGCTACAGCGGCTGGTGAAAAGAGGGTACATCTATTGAATGAATACTTCTCTAACAATTTCTGTGTCCAATCTCCTCCTTTGCCGCCACCTCAGCTTCAACCGATCTGTTCACATTCACTGTCTTCATTAAGTACATCATCTGATGAGGTAAAATATCTGCTTTCTTCTTTACCTCTAAATCGTTCTCCCGGCTATGATAACATTAGTGCTATTTTTTTACGTAATACTGCTGAGTCATTGACTTACCCTTTTTCTCGTATTCTAAATAGATGTTTTGCCGAAGGTGTATTTCCTTCTTCTTGGAAACAGGCTAATATTATACCCATTCTGAAATCTGGAGATAAGACCCATGTCTCTTCATACAGACCCATAGATATACTTTATAATTTTGTCTCACCCTATCTAGACTCTGCTCAACATGGCTTTCTTCCTGGTAGTTCCACTCTTACAAACCTGTCCTTGTTACTCTCTGATGCTACCCAATGCCTGTCCAATAACACACAACTTGATGTCATCTATCTAGATCTTAGTAAGGCTTTCGATAGAATTGATTGTAATCTTCTTCTTTATAAATTAACTCACCGATTCAATATCCATGGTAACTTCCTTTCATTATTGCGAGACTATCTCACTGGCCGCGAACAACGTGTTGTTCTTTCTGGATCATCTTCTAATTTTGTTCCCGTTCTCTCTGGTGTACCTCAAGGTAGTGTTTTGGGCCCCCTCCTTTTCCTTCTATATATGGACGATCTCCCATCTTATCTCTCATCATCTGAAACAAAAATTTCTTCTTTTTGCTGACGACTGTAAATTATTTCGAGAAATCAGATCATTACAGGATGTTGCTGATCTCCAAAATTCCATCTCTGACCTCTTGGACTGGTGTGATGCGTGGAACTTGAAAATAAATCCCTCAAAATCTTCTTTTCTTACTATTTCATTAAAGAGGAATCAAATCCCATCTGCCTATATCATTGATGATAATCCTATTGCTAAAGTTTCTTCTCAAAAGGACCTTGGAGTGGTATTTGACGAAAAACTTCTATTTGCTGATCACGTGACTTCTGTAACTAACAGTTCTATGCGCTTACTTGGTCTTCTCTATAGATTTACAGAAATTAAGGACCTTCATTCATTGAGTATGTTCTACAAAACCTTCATCTCCCCTAAAATTGAATATTGCTCCCCAATTTGGAACATGGCTAGTATTTCTAATCTATCTCATATTGATTCTGTTCTGAACTTTTTTCTTGCTATAGTCAAAAGAAGAATACCATCAGTACGTAGCTTAAGCAAACCAGAGTTATTATCCGTTCTTGGTCTCCACGTACCCTCTTCTCGTCGCAAGCTGGCAGATTTGATGTATTTATACAAGATACTTAACGGTAATCTTGGAACTGGAGAGTTGATATCTAAATTTTACTTCCGTGTTCCGTTGCGAATAACCAGAAATAATAACCTCCTTCATTGTGACACGCCTAGGTTAAGTATACTGCAGCGCTCCTTATTCCATAGACTAGTAATTATGCACAATAACCTTGATTCAAATATTGATATTTTCGGATCTAAAAACACTTTCCATCGAACGCTAAATACAAATATGTGAGTTATTCCTCTTGTGTAGTATAATCGTTATGTTATTTATATCAATTGCTGTGTTATGTGTTGTTTAAAATTTAATTTCATGTTATTTAGTTTGTAGTAAAGTTATTTAGTTTGTAGTGAAGTTATTTAGTTTGTTGCATTGTTATTTTGTTTCTGTCTAAAATGGCAACTCAAGCTGTATCTGAAACTTAATAATAATAAATAAATAAATGGAGTCATCATCTTGGCTAGAAAAAATTAATTGAAAACTAAATAAGAACGTGAGTTCAAATTATCCATCTCTATCTACATCTAGTGATGAAAATGTACGTTAAATTGCAAAATGTTAAATGTTCTTTAACAATGTTCCTGTTTCCTATTGAACTTACTTAGTAAAATCTATTGAAGTACTCGAGAATCAAGAAGGGTGCGGTTTAGAGCATCTGGAGAAGTGCAAAATATAAATTTAACGAGTTTCGATGTGAATATGAATGAAAGAAGAAAAAATGTCAAAATAATTAATTGAATGGTGTCTTTGAATCCTCAATTAACTCGGGGTAGCAACTGTTCAATCAGGGTCCTCCCTGGAGGAACAGGTTTTGTACCACCCTCCGGCAGAAGGGGGATTCTTGTTGTTTCAATAGGTCGGCCGTTGCCTATTGTAACCACAACATCGTTTGTATACAAAGACGCGTGTCAATTGTACGTTTTCTTCGGATGCTCTGCTCGCTGGAAAATGCTGACAATAGAGTTTTTGAAGTATCTAGCTGATATGAGAAAAGAAAACCTGATGCTTGTGTGTGAATGACACTACAAGAGCATTCGTTCAGTACTAATTTAACTCGTGAAGTACTTCCAAGTTTCGTGCGTTCTGTCGTCCATAAAATAAGAAATACACGTATTTGTATTCTTTTCTTAATATACACAATGGCGGACCGGTAGAATACACGGGACGCTAATACATTTCATACGAACGAACAGTGATTACAATACAATGTGGGTAATGCTTGTTCGTACCGTTTCGTAGTGGGAGTGTGATTTCAAGACAAATAGCGTATCAGAGTGACGACCAGTGATTTCAGTTAACGGCGTGTGCGTTAACGGCAGACGTTTTTCATCAAAGTTTACCATGAGTCTTGAATATCATCGATGTGATCAATATCCGAGTTGTCCAGTGTTGTTGCAGTGACGGGTGTATGGGGGTTCGGGGTCGAACCGGGATCCTCCGCAGGGGTTTCTTCCTTAGGGGTGAAGAGTGGTTTTATCCGGGATATACTCACAGTATCTTCTTTTCTGAGTTTCCTTACGCTGTCATCATAACGGATTAAATAACGATTTGGATTAATCTTTTTGATGATTGTGGTAGGTATCGAGTATACCATAGAGAAGAATTTTGACACTCCTGGCTGGGGTGTACAGTCCATTAAAAGTATCCTCTCACCAGGGTAATATTCTCGTTGGCGGGAATGTTTTTGGAAATATTGCTTCTGTATTCAAATTTAAATATGCCTGTGCCCTGGCTATGTACATAGTTACTAAGCGCTGTTGATTGGACATCTTGTCAGTGTGTGTACAAAGTTTTAAATCAATAGGTAACCGGGGAACATTCCCATATAAAAGACAAAAAGGTGGAAATCCATGAGAATGGGAAATAGGTTGTATGAGAATACAACAGATGGTAAGCGTAAATTCCATTCCTGTTTCTTATCTATTATGCAGGGTGTCAAAAGACAGATCAATGTCTGATGAAAACGTTCAATAGGGCCCATAGCCTCATGACTAAGAACATCTGAATATCTAATCTGTATTTTCAAGTTTGCACAAAGCTCTTTCATTATACTTGAAGTATTGGTGGATCCGCGGTCAAAGTAAACTGTAAGTAGAAGACCGAATTTTACAAAAACGTGCTTTACTAAAGCATCTGCAACCGATTGTGCATCATTCGTTTTCAAGGGGACGCCGACTGCGAATCATGTAGTCAAATCAATGGTGCTTAACATAAATCTGTGTGAGCGGCTAGGCGGTTGAATTGGACCCAAGACTTCGGTAAAGATATAGCTGAAGGTGCATTTGGAGGTTCCAAATTTTCTTTGCTGCGTGTGGTTTCATAACCTGACAGGGGTAGCACTCTTTACAGATTTTGAAAACTTTACAGAGCCTTCATATTCAAGAAAAAGATTATATAGCAAGCCATAGCTATGCTTAGCTTGGCTTAGCTCTGCTGATGTTAGGTTAGCCTCCGTTAAGTTTGTTACGCGTAATTTATATTTTAAGTTTAGAATAAGTTAGGTTTGGTTTTATTGGATTAAAGTATATAAGCTGCTACTACCGAACATAAGTTGATACGAAACTATGTTATAAAACATTTGCTAGTAGGTAAAGTTACTAACGTGAACCTATGCTATATGTACTAGATAATTACCCTGTGCACTAAAGCCAGACAATGCCCATATGTTACCTAATGTTGTATAGATGATTATATTACTTGACTCGTATATTACCTGTGATTATGGGAGCAATTATACTGTTAATCAATACGTATTAAGAATGAAGGAAGGCTTGAATTCGCTTTTATACGCTTTCGCACTGCATGTGGAAATTGCACAACAAGGCGAAGCAGTCTATTGTTCGCGAGAGCAGCTATGATTAAATGCAAACTTTGATGAACAGATGGCAGACAAAAATGCACTATAAAATTATGAACAACTTTGAATTTCGAAACATTATTTAATGAATGGAAAATGTTAATAGAAACAAACCTGTTAAATAATCTGTTTACCCAACTTATTACTTAAAGTATTGTCACTCTTTTCATTGAAGAATTATGTTATATATATTGTACAATCAAGTTGTATGTCGGGTAAAGGCATGTAAGAAACTCACAGAGAGCTCACTTTGAGAATCGTTTTAGTATTCCACTAAAATGAAATAAATACTTTTCCGATTACCCATATTTTATTTCTGCGGCAGAACAATTACTGGTTTTGCTAGTGTAGCATTTCTACACTAGGCCAAGACCTATAAAGTAATATTAAGTTTCGCCTCACCCATGTGCGAAAGCCTGGGTTCCCTACAAGTAGGCATCTTAATAAAAGATATGACGTTATCTGGAAGAACTAAAGAGTAATACCCTGAGATCATTAGAGTAAAGAGTCCATGTTCGACATCTGAGTTAGCTGGCAAACCAAGAAATATACAAAGAATAAACAACTCTAGCGTCTATATTTCAAAGAGTCGTTGTAGTAACAAATTAAGCGTTTTGGTGGCGGACGCATTGGCCGCACCGAATGCAGATTGGTGGGCTTCGGCAACTATTTTATGTCGAAGCACAAACGGAATGCAAAGAAGATATTTTGTCATGCTCTGTAGTCTGTAGATTCGGTATAGTTTTCCATTTCGTAATACATATTGAGATGGAACACGTCTGAACTAAGGTCGTTTGCTAGTGGTGCTTGTGGGTGTTTTAATACTTGAATAATTTTGGAAAAGTAAGGATCTTCACGCTGTAATTTTGCAATTTCAATTTGGTCTTCAGTTTGAAGAAATTCTAACGAATCCGCTACTGGAGTTTGACCCTGACACGTTTCTACTGAGCGCGTCGGCCAGGGAATTTTGTCCCGATGGTACGTGTGTAATACAAAATCATAATTTTCAAAGAAAATTGAGAAACGAGCGACTTTCGCATTAAGATTTTTCGTTGTCTTAATGTGACATGTGGCCTTTATTCTGACAGGTGAAAATTGTCTGACAGGTGACAATTGTCAGAATAAAGATGAAAAAAAATCCATATGCAAAATGAATGGAAGGATTTAATGACGTAATAGGCGACTGATATTTCTAGAGAAATGATGTCATATCGTGTTTCCGCATATGTAAGGGCGCGTGAGCAATAAGCTACTGGGTGTCGGAGATTATCTTGGCCGATTTGGAGGATACAACCGCCAAAACCGGATTGACTTGCATATATGGGATTTTTTGTGTACCGAAAATGGTTGTAAAACCGGAGCTGTGGTGTCCAGTTTTTTGATGGCTTGAAAGTCGGTCTCTGCCTGTTCTGTCCACCGAAAATTTTAAGATTTTTGCAATAATCTGTTGAGTGGTTGGGCAAGGATTCCAAAGTTGGGCAAATTTCGTCTTAGAAAAATTGGCTATGCCCGAAAATTGCTTAATCTGGCGTTTTGTTTTTGGGCGAGGAAACTGAACAATGGAGGAAATTAATCTAAGAGACATTTGTACTGTGTTGGCAGATACTAATGAACCAAGGACCTCCAAACGAGAAAACAAAAACTGGGACTTGGATGGATTAAGGCTTATGCTGCCCGCTCTTAAACGTTCGAATAATTCGCGAATGACTATCATACTCTCAGCATATGTCCGTGTATGTGCTGTCAAATCATTTGCGTAGACCGACAAATATTGAGTTAATATCCCATCTGTAATGAGCTGAACATGGGCACACTGGGTAAGCTACGAAAGCCCATCGGGCTGACGAGGTATTTCCACGTTCCGAGGGAGCCTACAGAGAATGCTGTAAGGTCTTGAGGTTCTGCAGCAAGGGGTATTTGATAGAATGCCGCCGATATATCTAATTTAGATAGGTAATTATTTCCAGACATGTTAGAGATAACTTCATCTATATTTGAGTAGCCATTCAAAAGACGTAAGGCGTAAGCCATTCAAAAACAGTAGTGAGGAGTCTGGTTTCTTAACCAGAAACACAGGGTGATTGTAATTTGAAGAACCAATCCGTTTTATTTTTTCTGACTTTCCATTGGACAGGAAACGGGCGAGCAGACACTGGGTTCGAATCTGTAGTGACTATTGTATGTTGGAATAAATAGGTGATGCCGTTACATTTTTCTGTCCATGCGAAAGCGTCACTGTATTCGTAAACTAAATCGAGAATTTCTTGTTTTTGTGTTTCCGATAAATGAGGATTAATTTTAATTTGCGAAGGGTCAAAATATTGCTTATATTTAGTGATACGCTTTTATATCGCGTTGTTGCTAGGGAGTCAGCTGTGACATCCATTTTGGGCGAGTAAAATATATCTTGGTATTTTCTCGGTGTTCTGCGACTTGGTCAGGAGAAATAACTGCTGCCACTATTTCACAGGAAACGGGCTGCCCGATTTTCGTAAACCTGGGGATCTTAACATGTTTGTGGCTGTTATTACGAATAATAACGTGAGTCTGGTCTGGAGAAAAGATACCTGTCGGTACCTGAACATGTTTCGTTTGCACTATTTCCTGATTTGGTTCAAATAAAAGAGATTTGTCTTATTTACAAAAAATGACGAGGGAAATGGTGACATAGGTTTTCCTATGTGGATTGATTATTATACGTTTTGTAGTAAAATAGGAAGGTGGTTCCGGTGTATTAAGACGGGATATTCCTGTTCCTTAAACCTGATTCGTGGTGGCTGGTGACCGGGTTTGATGATTTTGACGATACTTGTTTGTAACAAGCAAGGTGAGAGTTCCCGCAGACGGTGAAAGAATACGTGGCGATTAAAGAAATCGGTGATTGATCTTTTCATTTGATAACCTTAAAGTCCTGCCGAAAATAACGAGAGCCAATAAAAATATCCAGTGCAACAACTTTTTTGCACGTCAAATATACACCATTAAAACTTGGAAGAATACTGGAGTGTTCTATACGCTTTGCATTGTTGGGTATAAAACGCTCATCGATTAAGGAAGCCACAGTCTAGAACAGGGGTGCAAGGGTTATTATTTATCTGTGCTTGGTACAACCGATCATGTTTAATCAATGGAACCTGTATATTCGATTTTCCCGCAAAATGGTTCCCGGCAATTGCTGGCTTATTCAGTTTAAATTTGTGTATTCTATTTGACGCATTGCAATATGTTCTCTACATTCTCTAGCAAAATTATTAGGTTTATTGTAACACCAGCAAATGATTGGTTTATTCCGGGATTACGGTTTGTCTGATTTCGGTAATTATTATTATTTGAATTCTGAAAATTTGGTTGAGATTCCTGAAACTGGTTGTTTCGACAGTGTCCAGGGTGGGATGTAAGTGCGCAACCTCCCTGAAAGTAGTTGTCAACATAACACTGATTATTGGTGTAGCGAGGTTGCCTATTTTGATATTGTGGTGGAAGTTTGTTACGTGCATAGACCGGTTTTTTCAATTGCATAACAAGATTGAACATTTGTAAACAAAGCGCGTCCATTTCTGACTGTGTCCTGGTTTGTTGTGGACGATGGTCCGTGGAGGACCGTTGCTGTTTGAGTTTGCCTTGCAATTGATTGATCTGCTTCTGCGGTTGCGCGATTTCTGCGTTCAAAGTTGTCTGAGCAAAATTAGGCGGGAGCGGGGATGGAACTACGGGCGGTTGGGAAACAATTCCGGACTGATGGGGATGGACGGCAGCGAGACTAGAACCTGCCTCGTCATTTGTTGGGGGTTCCTGCTCATTTGATGTAATTCTAACATTTCCTCTTGTCTCCGCTGATCAGTTTACAAGGTTTTATAATCAATGACCAGGCTGAGATATTGTTGTTATTGTTTTGTCGCTAACTTCCTGTAAAAGATTTGATCTTAAACCCTTGATAATATGTAGGACAACTTGTGCCTCAGGCAAATCCGGAAGCAACGTTCTGATCAATTGTCCCTTGGCTATAACGTAAGTATAGGAGGACTCTAGCAAAGTCTGTCTTCTATTGCGTATAATTTCCTCACGAAATGATGTGACGATCTCATTTTTGATCTGGGCATATGTTTTGTTTGCGTATTCCGGGTCGAGTTGAAGTAACCGTAGGAAATTATGGGCCGTATCGGATAGATGCAGAGGCAACTTTGTTTTCTTTTGTTTCTCGGACCACGAGGCGGCTAGGACATATGCCTCATATCGTTGGAAAAAGGCACCAACTTGTGACGGGTCGATGCCATTGAACTTTGCTGTTAATGCCTCTAAAAATTCTGCCGCGTGTGAAACAGGTGGTGGTGGATTGGCCATATTTGTTCTCGGGGTCCTACCGCTTTCAAATGTTAAGCCCTCAGATAAATGTAAATATGGATTTTTACTTGCTTGCGATCTGGTAGTTCTTTTTTATTATTATTATTGTTATTATTATTATTTAGGGACCCGCATTCCACCCCTGCCTCTTTGCATCCATTGCACAAGAAAAGGTGTGCACTTTCTGGGACGTGCATCACGAGCAGATATTCGCTCTCCTTGCCTTGGGGCAGGCATGTCCCTAGAGATTCTTGGATTGCTGGATTTCCGGCATTCCAAAAAACTCCTGTGTTCCATCAGTCTGAGACTTCTGGGGTTACGGGACGGGCTTTTGCCAGGCGTCCAGAATGTTCTCCTGGCCTTAATATCATATATGGACCTGTTGCATGGAGGAACCATTTTTACTTATATCCTATTTATTTAGAAAAAGATAAAGTACATAACGTTTATGAAGTCAAACAAGGGGACAAAGACAAAACAGGACAACACATAACTTGAGCTGCTTCTTCTTATGGCTTCTTCTTCTTCTTCCTGTAACAAGATAAAAAAAACATAAGATTAGGTGCGCGTGGATGTGTCCACAAAGTTTTTTTCGCCACCCTATTCCTGGTACTAACTGCATCTTCTTGTCACAGGTTACTCTTCTGCAGTCTCGTTTCCATTATTCCACACTTTACACAAAATTTCACTTAACTCACGCACTCTCTCCTCACTCATTCCAGTTGTTCCATCTAGCCACTTTGCTTCCGGGTTCCAGAAGATCAGCGTTTTTACACATTTATTAATTATTATCTTTCCTTACTCGCTATATTATCCATCAGCACCTCCTCCATTCACACCTCTTCCATTTCATCTTTCTCTTTCTTATCCTCTACTCTAATCATTCATGTCTTGTTTTATTTTCTGATTTGGGTAATGCGTTAAAGTAAGTTTTGCGGATGCCATATTTCAGTTGTTTTTTTTTAGGAGAGTCGTTTTTCTCCAGAGAAGCACGGGAAACGAACTCCAGGACTCACCCCATATTTTTAGGAACGGCACAGGAAACAGGCCTTTCAAAATTAGTATGTAAAGTACTTTGAAGTTCGTTTCCTTTCGTTTTCTGGACAAAATTCCTCTCTTGAAAAAAAAAAAAGGTAAAGCTATGACATCCGACCTTATTCCACTAAAGTGGAATATTTATATTCCCAGATATATATATATATATATATATTCTCAAATATTTGAATTCAAAGAGAAACATTTTAAACGCACAGAGGATTCAATTACACTATTATGACTCACCTTAAAGTAAGGTTTTTAATGTCCTCTTAATTAGTTAATTCAATATATATTGGATAGGTTTATACATCACATAGCAACATTATTGCATTTAGATATTGTCAAAGTTAGAGGTCTCGGAAGGTCTCTCGCCCCGTCATCAGGCTGTCGTTGAGATGTAATTTAAATATGTGTGTACTTTTTGTGAAATTAGATTGTATTGTAAATCGTACGATCAACTCATTTACTGAGGTACACTTTTCTTAGGGTTTACACTTATTTATTCGAGATTAACCCATTTCGAATTTTAACATATTTGTGCTCACCTCTATATACAATATTTTTGTACTTCTTAGCCCTCATAATTCTTATACTCGAACAGAAATTTGTTATTAATATGGCCTAAATACATTTTGCCTATGGCAGATATTCGACACGAGTTCTTTCCATATGGCCACAACCGCTCAGACTTTTTTTTTTTTTTTAACAAGTCTGGTGTCTAGCAACAGTGACAGCGAAACAATTAAAAAATAGGGGGGGTTACAGTTGGACCCAAGTGTTTCAGTTAGTAAGTAATACACATATTTCCATATACATATTTATTAAACTTCACGTACAATATAATCTCACAAAGAAACATACACTATCTATCTTTAGCTGCTTTTCGTGGCTTAAAACGTGCAGAATAGTTTATAGGGCTTATTGCCTCTGAATTTTACGTTTCAGTTTTGGTAAATTCTAGGGGCATTTTCTTGCGTTAAATAACGAGTCTAACAAATATTTTGTTTAAAATTTGGAAAACTTTCATCAATCTGTCGATTTTGGCCTAAAACCTACTTTAAATTTTCGACTCTTGTTTTAATTAATTAGTTAAATACAAAAGTTGCGGCCCTTGTTTCACGTCACTTTGTGTCTCCGTAACCTTATCTACTCATATACCCATATATTTCTTCATTTAAAGATATTTGATTTTTTTTATTTTTTTAAAAAAATTAAATCACTTAAAGGTCGTACGAAGTAAACAGGGATCTAGTGCTCAGTCAAAAATTGGTGGAACAAAAATTTTGAAAGTCTAAATTTTCTGTTCATAATATTATTTATTATGCTGTTTGAAGTACGTGCAGGGATTTTTGGCTTATATCATTATTTTGTTATGAGAATTTTAACTTTCTTTTTTCGTATGTTTTAGATTATAGAGTCTGGCATTCCTTTTGAGTTGATATGTCGAAATTGGACCAATTTTGGCTCCTCTGATGTCATATTATTTTGAGTGTGAGGAAACATTTATGCCGTCTTCTATTCAAATTCGTGGTGTTTTATACATGTGCATGTTGTGATGTTATAATAAAGCTTTCTTATAAGTAAGACTTTCTCATAGGCCCTGTTGCACAAAATAATGTGAAAATATTAAAAAAAGTAAATAGGGCGTCGCAATTTGTGTG
The DNA here is from genome assembly GCA_022664845.1 of Lepisma saccharinum. Classification (NCBI taxonomy): domain Eukaryota; kingdom Metazoa; phylum Arthropoda; class Insecta; order Zygentoma; family Lepismatidae; genus Lepisma; species Lepisma saccharinum. Next base: position 22,050 of record JAGDQP010006753.1, on the reverse strand, counting down.
GTGTTATCTGCTTCAAAATCATAATGTCAGATATAGCGAATGCACTTCTAATACACTTGGAAATAAAAGTTGGTATTGAGAGAAAATAATTGCGAAAATGTGTATCTTTTGATATACAGACTGTTCCATAACTCGTGTTATTTTGTAGAGCAATGGGAGAAGCTGAAGTTTTTACACAATGTAAAATTTGGCATTCTTATAGAAAAATGTCCGATTTTTTAAAATTTGCAATGTACAAATCAAAGTACAGTGTAATGATTGTACATATATTACAATGAAAACAATAACATTGTCACTGATAAATAAACAGATTATACCTATGTATGTATGTATTGCCCCTTCAAGTGAGCAGTGTGCCCGTTGGGGCCTTAAAATGTGCCAAATAATAATAAAAAAACAATTGGGCAAAATTACCGTTAGCCGCATGTTAGGGCGTAAACACAAAATTTAATTTTCCTTGTAAGAGATTCAGTGTTAAATGTAGAAAGCAGTTTTATCCATTAATTTGTCAACTTTTGCGACAAAAGATTATTATTGGGTACAAAATGCAAAAAAATTCAATCTCAATGCTGTTACAGATGTCTCGAACATTATTTATAGCAAGGCCGTTTTCGGTGGACAAGGGACGTAACAAGTGTTACAAAAATCTTTTTTTTTCTGGGGGGGGGGAGGGGAAATGCCAATGAACGTCAGATTTATTACAAAAGTCACAGAATTAATGCTCCGATCCTACATGATGTGCTAATGACTATAATTCCAGAAATCACTTAAAAGAAATTAACGATAAATGTCTTTAGTAGGGACATAGAGGCAGGAGCTATTTTTTTTTAAGCAATTAACGTAAAATTTGTCATTATTGTAGAAAAATATGTGAAGTTTTCAAATCTGGAATGTTATTTTGGCACCGCCTTAGGGGCACAGAGGGCGTAGCAAACGGTGTTGGAACATTATGAAAATTTCAGATTTTGTTTTTGGAATGCCATTTATTCTCGCACTAATAACAAAAGTTACAGAGCTAATGCTCCAATGCTACTTACATGTTCCAGTGACTGACATGGGGCTATAACCTCTTATAAAAATCAGTTAAGAACAACTGCATCACAAATGCCCTTTAAAGGAATGTACTGGCAGAGAAGCTATCATTTTAACAATTGATGCAAAATGTGGCTTTCTAAATTTGGAATGTTATTTTGGCACCGCCTTAGGGTGGGTAAAGAAAATGTTACAAAAGGTGGCGAAATGTTACAAAAATCAAAATTTATTTTGGGAATGTCATATTAATCGCAAAACTCACAGAATTAATGTTTCGATGCTACTTGTATGTGCCAGTGACTCCCATGTGACCTAAAGCCCTCCACCAAAAAATCACTTAAAAAGAACTCCACGATAAATGCCCTTACTGGCAGATAATGAATTTTCTGTACAATTAATGTGAAATTTGGCGTTATTGTAGAAAAATGTTTGAATATATTAAATATGTAATATTTAGGCGACGCACCTTCTAAAGGGTGGAAATGAGGAGTAACAAAGGGAGGGGGCATTATAAATTTCAACCTTTTCTTTATGGAATGTCAGTAAGCTCCATTTCAATCGCAAATGTCACAGAATAAATCCTCCGACGCTACTTGCATAAGCCAGTGTCTGTCTTGGGGCTGCAGTCCGTTCCCAGAATCATTTAAAAGAACTACACGGTAATTGTCCTCAGCAAGGCTATTGTGTGAGAATCTATTTTTTTCGTACTATTAAATGTGAATTTTCGCATTGTTAGCGTTAGGGGAATCACAGGGGGCGTTGCAAAAACTAAAAATTTCCGGCCTGTGGTAAAATACACTGGCTCATTCAATTAGCATCGGAACATTGATTTTGTGATTAATTTGACACGTATTGGCATTCCCAAAATAAAATTTGGACTTTTTGTAACACTCTTCTACTGCGCTCCTGTGATCCTCCCACCCCCTGAAGCGATGCTTTGCCAAAATAAGATTCCAGATTTGAAAAATATAGATATTTTTCTGGAATAATGGTAAATTTCACATTAATTGTTAAATAAAAATCATCATCTGCCATGGTAAGAGCCTATGGTGGAGTCCTTTTTAAGTGCTTTTCGGTAGGAGAGTGTAGTTAGTCCTCATGTAAGTCACTGGCACATGCAGGTAGCATCGGAGCATTAATTCTGTTGTGACTTTTGTGATTAATATGAGGTTTATTAGCATTCCAAAAATAAAATTTGGAATTTTTGTAACGCTACATCCCTTTGTTATGCATCTGTGCCCTCCCCATAAAGCGGTCCGTTACCAAATAACATGACAGATTTAAGAAATTCATGCATTTTTCTACAATAAAACTAATTTCACATGTACAAAAAATTAGCTTCTGCAGTAGGTCTCTGCTAAGGACATTTATCGTGAAATTCTGTCGATTTTTGGGAAGATAACTGGAACCCTAATATCAGTCACCGACACATGCAAGTAGCATCGGAGCATTAATTCTGTGAATTTTGCTAATATGACAATCATTGACATTCCCAAAATAAAATTTGGAATTTTTTAAACGCTTAAGCCTCTTTTGTTATACCCCATTTGCCCCCCCCCCCCCCTCTCATTAAGATGGTGCCTTTCCTAAATAACATTCCAGATTTGAAAAATTGAGACATTTTTCGACAAGAATGCCACATCTTCCCATTAATTGTTTTAAAAATAGCTGCCAGTACATCTATGGTAAGGGCATTAATCATGGCGTTCTTTAAGCGATCTTTAGAAGGAGACTGTAGCTCTATATCAGTCACTGGCACATGGAAGTTGGGTCGGAGCATTAATTCTCAGACTTCTATGATAAATCTGACGCTCATTTGCATTTCCGAAATAAAATTTGGGACTTTCGTAACACTCCACTAGCTCCCTTGTTACACCCCTTGTCCACCGAAAGGGAGCCTTTTCTAAAATAATGTTCGAGACCCCAGAAACAGCATTGAGATTGAGTGTTATTGCTTGCTTGGAAAGACAACAAAAGGAAAAAGAAAAAAAAAATCTGAACTTCAATCATAATGTCTTTTAGTGTTTGCCTCTTTAACAATGACTGTAGTAATTAGTAGAAACGTTGAATATATGTAAATAAAGGTATAAAACATCCAAGGAACTACACCAATAAAACTGGTGGAATTTGTCTGGTGAAATTTAGGAAAACCCTGGAATACCTTAGTTAGTATTGCCGACAGTAAGACTCGACTCTGCCTATCTCCTCAGATGAGTAAGACTAGATAAATTTAACTATAACATTTTTGTTTTTATTTTATTATATTTTTATGAAAAGGAGAGTAAGCTGTTACGAGAAATTGTTAGTCATTTAAAAAATTGGATACATGTTAGCCTATCCCATAAGTTAATGTATTTTTACCATGAGGAAAAAACGATAACTTACCTGAAACATTACCATTAGTCTGGAAAACAGTCTCCATCGGATTCCGAAACACTCGGCCAATCAGTTGTTTAATCGCCCGTTGATAGAAGTCACCGGTTTTGGAGGCAAAGAACTGGGTTCGTCGCACGTCATCCTCATTTTGCAGTGTTTTCCCGGAAAGGTGGTTTTGCAGGCTGCAAAAAAGACCGTAGTCTGTTGGTGCAAGAGGTGGTGGGGGAGTTTCTCCCAGTCATATTCCGTGATTTTAGCACAGGTCCTTTTTATCGTGTGTTATCACCGTGGATGAGCATACCCTTGCGATTAACTAGAGCAGGAAGTTTCTCCAACAGTGCAGTCCGTAGGCGTTCAAGCTGCTGACAGTAGACATCTGCATTGATGGTCTGGTTACTTGGCAAAAGCTCAAAATGGCTTATTCCACCAAACACTCAACATCACTTTGCAGGAGTGGAGATCATGTTTTAGCACAGTTCCTGCGCCCCCCCCTCCCCCTGTTAGATATCCACTGCCGTTTGCGTGTAATGTTATGGTAGAGGACTCACTTTTCATCTCCTGTCACCATTCTGTCCAGCATTGGCTCACGTCTGTGACGGGTGAGCAGGAAACTCGCTGTTGCTTCTGTTGAAGCGTTAACGCATGGGATACCCATTTTCCGAGTTTCGACACATTCCCAAGGTCCTGCAGATGACGACGAACGGTCGAATGGGTGAGATGGAGTTCGCTGGCCAGTTCTTCAACAGTTTGTACTGGATTTGCCTACACCATTGCTCGCAGGGTATCGTTGTCCAGCTGCACAGGTCTCCCCTCCGACCCTTCCTTCTCGTGGCATTTCGGTGAGGCTAATGACCCTAGACCAAAATCTGTGGAACCACCTCTGGCACGTTTGCACATCCACAGCACCCTGACTATATACGGCATTGATGTTTGGTGTCACTGCACTGGCTGGATGTGAAATTCATACAGCATGACATATCGTATGTGGTCCTCCGACACTGCCATGATCAAACACAAGCCATATTTCCAAAACGTGGAGTAGACTGTTCTCCTTCTACACATTGTTGCACAATCAAGTGCCCTATATGACTAATCTATGGCACGTGCCGTCTACTTTACTATACGCTCGTCAGATAGCGTCATTCAGCGGTCATCGCACATACGATATTACTTATGGGATGGCCCTGTAGAAGAACGTTAAATTTCTCTGAACGATTAAATTTATTATCTAAAGTATCGGAAAGCTATTCGATTAGGTCAGAATACATTCAGTGAATTACTGAAGTCCTACCAGTACCCTTATCCAATTTATTTAATAATAAGCCGTCGTACACATTGTAAATAAAACAAGTTAGAGGTGCGCTTCTACTAACAATCGCGAAGGCTCCGGTCCCTTGATAGCATTTTAGTCACACAACCATTACTTTTTTACAAAATAGGCTGGCAATACTGACAAATGATATTGTACTTTTCTATTGTGTCGAATAATGTTGATGCAAAGTTTGCGTAGCTAGGTCTAACCGAATGGAAGCAATTTGAATAATTTATTATTTTTTTTAAATGAGTTTGCTACTACTGCACCAATCAAGACTCTTGTAGCGGCTATGAGCTAGTCGAGCCGAGATCTCAGGCACATCTCTACACTTTGTGGTTCATAAGATATATTTTTGGGCACGGGTCAGCAACACTAAAAACGGAACAGCCACAGTATATTGCTATTGTGTAAAATGTTTATGCCAAGTTTGTGGCTAAACCAAATGCTCACATGTCTAAACTAACGGAAACAATTTGAAATATATATATATAGAAATGGGTTGGCAACACTGGAAAGTAGAGTGCTTGGGGATGTAGACCCATTGAGTACTTTTCCGCTGTGTCCAATAATGTGTATTGCCAAGTTTGGCGCATCTACGCATAATTAAATGGAAGCAATTTGAACAATTGATACGCATAAAGTGGGCCCTAGCCTTACCTTGAAACATCATTTCTTCTATCCCGGCCTAAGTCTGAAGTGCCTAAAGGCCATAAATAAATTCAAATTCAAACTAAAAGACGTAAGAAAACAGGATAAAAAGTAAATTTAAGGAAGACGAAAAATCCCAAACCTAAATTATTGTATTCTGCTGTGTTCCAAGTTTCTATGGCGTCTGCGGGATTTCCAAAGATATGTATGAAAATTTATTAATGGGCTATATGTTCTTCTGTGAAACCTAGTAAAGAATATATGGAAAACGACTTATTTTATTTTAAAGCTATTTGAGGGAGGTGTTAATGTGAATAAGATATTCATAAATGGAAACCATGCTTTGCTTACATTTCCCGTGTCTGTGTTAAGTGCTAGCAGCTTCCTTGTCAACCACCTCTCAACACCTCGTGGTTGTTGAGGTATATTTTTTGACGCGGACGGATAAAGCTGGAATATAAGACCTCTTTTGTTAGCTACGTTTTCAAGGGACCTATAAAATGTAGCCAATAATTGATTTTACATCTCATTGAGTCTCGTTACTAATGAGACGGTAAATGTTTTAACATTCTAATACAAATAAAGCTTTAAGATCGCTTTCCTGCATCATTATGTGAAATTTCACTGCAGTAATACTCGAATCTATGTTAATAATTCAGTCTAGTTACCATGGAAACGATAAATAGTTTAACATTCTAATGGGGTATAAATGTTAAGGATTGAGCCCTATACGAAGTGTCAAGGATATTGATTTAACCGTTGTCACAAGAGGCGCGACTATAGGTTTTAATAAAACGGGTCTCGTTACCATGGCAACGATAATGAACTGAAAGTTATGGTGTGTCGAAGACATGGGAGGACATCCACTCAATCGGAATTCGAGTTGCATGAATAAAGCGAGCTGGCTTAAATAATTTATATAAACTCATAAAGCCAAAATATAACTGAATATGGTAGTATTTTTTATCACTATTCCTTTCAAGGCACTTTTCACCATGTTACCCTGCTAAACCCTTTCTTAGTCCCATTTGTCCGACATATTGTTGCTTGGTGTTATACGTTGATTCTGGTCAACAGCTTAGAGAACTTTTCGCGTTTCCTAGTGCTTGGTAATAGGAGTATGCGAATTAATTTGTATTTGTTTGACTACATAATTTTTATTTATTTATTTTTAATTAAGGATTATCTTTCAAAATTAAAATCTCCTATGTTGCTAACCCTTCTCGTGTTCGTGGTATAGATTTATTCGTATGTTTAGTATGTAAAATGAATTACTTATCTGTTACTTTTTCCCCGTTGTTTTGAAGAAAAATTGTTCAAAATATACATGATTTGAACAGGGACATTGAAACTGAGCTTCTCTGATGTAATAAGTTTAGTTAGTTTTGTTTCATGCAGTGTGTTTAATCATTCTCTTGTGTTTCTTACCTATCTTTCATAGTAAACAAGTAGATTGAGAAATTGTTGCTTAGTTTCTCATATTCACAATAAGGGTTTTCAGTTATTATTCTGTGCATTGTTTTATTGAACCTCTTAACCTGATCTAGCTCGTTTGATTGATATTATTGATTTTCCTTGTGTATTTTTCTTATATAGAACCATGGTTTTATACTTCGTGTGTTATAAAATAGTTTAAATGTTGAGCTGGAACTTTAAAGTTTTTGAATTGCTTCCTGTTTCCAATTTTCAAATATTTTCTTTTTAAGTTAAACACTATTGTTTTACCTCATCTTTTGTTCAAGTTTATGAATTCATTTATATTGTGTATTAATCGATAGTTGTTAAATATTCTTTTTAGAATTTTTCAAAAGCATGTAAAACTATGCTGTTAAGGGACCTAAAATACATAAATTCGTGTTGATAGTACACGAATAATTTTCGTTACTAAGAAATCACAGACATTCTTTTTTATATTCTGGCATTAGTTTAATGCACTAGCAATTCTTGAACTTGAGTAAAGTGCTGCAGTGTCGTACCTTTCTCTCTCTCTCTCTCTCTCTCTCTCTCTGTGTGTGTGTGTGTGTGTTTTTTTTTTTTTTTTTTTGGAAATAAATAAATAAATAAATTTTACACTCTTCTTTTTTCAGGGAAGTTATAGAGAAGAAGCCAGAGGAATTTAAAATATCATGCTTAAGGGATATTCAAGCTCTTTTCCCTCCAAATGCAAAGCCATTTTACGCAGGATACGGAAATAAAATAAATGTAAGTAAGCCAACAACATGGAAGCCTGTTTCGTAGAGTTTATAAATTGATTAGATACAGGTTGCAGTTAGTAAATACTTTCTTGTAAATTGTTTTGCGAAATTTGTGATTTTAAAAATATAAGGTACTTCGTAAGTTCAAGTGAAACTCACAATTTACGTTGGAATGAATCGTTAAGAGATTTAGGGATATTGAGTTAAGTTAAGGAATAGTGATGCTCAGTTATTAAAAGAATATTAGAGTATGACAAAGAAACGGTTGAACCGATTCCACCCAAAAAACCACATAAGGAGGTAGGGATATTCTCGTAAGGCTTTGACCGTATTCAACCATTTTCATGATAACGAGCGAAAGTAAGTTAATACGCACATATTCGGACATGACGAAGTAACCTATACCGAGAAAGTTAAGTTACTTTATAAACAGAGTTGCTCTGAAAGTCCGACCAGGGCCAGACCTGAATTTAGGGTTTAGGCACTCTGGGCACAGTAAATTTTGACGTCCCTATTATAAGTGAAATGCTACGGTCCTTTTCAACAACAACTAAAACATTTTCATACTTCTAGAGTAGTTGCTTTGTTGAAAATTGTCCTCCCCTTTCTCGAGATCCGCCCATGTGAACTTGATTATCTTTAGGGTTTAAATTGAACTCGCCGATTAAATTCCAGCGAGACTTCAACCTTCCTAGTCCTTCTAGATCCTGAGTTGAAGATTGCTCCCCCGCCGGGACCTTTGGAACCAACATCTCAAACACCTTCATAAACCTAGTAGTTACTGAGTTGAAAATTGCCCACCCACCGTATTTCCGGACCCATCCACTGGGCCGCTGTAGCTCAGTGATAGAGCTTTGGCTAGCACTCGGGAGGTCGCGTGTTCGATTCCAGCGACTGACTATCCTGACTGAGATTTTCCTCAGTCACACCAGGCAATTGCCCGGATTGCACCTTCAACGTAGGCCCTGGCCAACGCTTTCCCGAATCCTTTCCCTTCCTCTACCCAGGCCTGAGCCTTAGATGCCTAAAGGCCATAAATAAAATTCAAGTATAACCTAAGGTAACCATTAACATCCTGAAACAAAAAACATTATACCTTAGAACTTAAGGTAACAAAAAAACTCTTCTGAGAAATGAGTAAGGAAAAATAAATAATAATAATAATCCGTCGAAGCCAGAGACAGCTGTTTTAGTCTTCATGTAGATTTTCTGAATGTGTTTTTAGGTTGAGCAACGTGAGTTACAACACATACATATGTAAGTATTCATTAGAGACTAGCAATATCTCCTTTTAAATTATGTTCTGGAAGACGAGAAGTTCTCGTGATATATGTGTCTACCGTTGCTTATATGTGGCAGTGAGACCATTAAAGCCTAATGACTCTACCTTTGTGGTTGTATAGGTTATAAACCAATGGCTGGAAAGTCCGATTTTGTAAATACATTTTATCAGGGTTACCAGGTACCTGGAAAACCTAGAAAAGTCAGGGAATTTAGTTGTTAATATAAGGTAAGCAAGAAAGTTCTGTCGCTTTTTCACCCACTACCTTCGAACATCGATATGTCACCTAAGACGTACCTGGAAGATCAAAAATAGTCTCCATCAGCATCGACGACCTTCTGCCAACGTTCTGGAAGGTCATGGATTCCATCGCGGTAGAACTTGGTGGGTCGTGAAGCGAAGAAGGTATCAACTGCATTTTGCACCTCTACTAGGGATTTGAACTGGCGTCTTCTAAGGTGATTGTCCAAGGAATGGAACAGGTGAAAATCGTACGGTGTAATGTCCGGGGAGTATGGCGGGTGCAACAGTGTTTCCCATCCAAGGCGTAGAATGGTGTCCCGGGTCATCCTAGCCACGTGGGGCTGGGCTTAGCGTTGTCCTGTAACAGGACCTCTTTGCTATTCAGAAGTGCTGGCTCCAGAGTTTGAGTTTTTCTTGAACACGGCTAAACTGCTGACAGTACACAGTTGCATTGATGCTCTGACCAGCTGGTAGCAGTTCCCGATGCACGATGCCGCGAGCAGTCCACCAAACACATAGGAGGACCTTCTTCTGGTGCAGTGCTGGTTTCGGTTGTTTTGGAACCGGTTCATGGGATGCTAACCAATGATGACGGCGCCGTGGAGCTTCGTACAGGACCCACTTCTCATCACATGTCAACACCCTGTCCAGAAATGGCTCCTTCCTCAGACGAGACAGCAAAGAAACATAGGTGTCTGCTCGCGTTGCCTTCTGGCCCGGAGTCAAATCACGTGGGACACATCGACCCAACTTGTAGTGCTTCCCAAGTTGATGGAGGTGCTGCCGAATGGTTTCTCCACTCAAACTGAATTGTAGTCCGAGTTCCTCACATGTCTGGCCACTGTTCGCCTCAATTACTGCCTGAAGATCTTCATTTGGTACCTGTGTTGGTCTTCCTGCACGTGGTGCGTCTTCGAGTATTTCGTCACCGTCCTTAAACTTGGTAAACCACCGCTGCACTGTCCGTGTAGTCACGACACCCTCACCAAAGGCCTGGCATATCTTCCGCCCCGCTGCAGCTGCCTTTGACCCCAGCTTCAACTCGTACAGCATACACGCCCTTATGACGCTCTGTGGAGGTACCATGTTCACTCTGTCCTTCCACACGTTCACGGTGTAACTGAACTGCCAAAACCAGGTAGTATGTTGGCTATACCCACACCAACAACTGACCTTCGCCTGATCTCCATTCGCATTCAACCCACGGTGTGAGGGCCAATTGAACACAGACCTCCACAAAAAGCGACAAAACTTTCTTGGTTCCCTTTATAGTACAAAAAATCAATAGCGTTATTATTTTTACTTCTCTGCTTTTGACTGTGCAAAGCGTTGAGAGTATATTTTTCTTTTACGACTAAACTTCCTAGTATGAAAGGACTTGAAGAACTTAAGGCGACCAATTGAACTTGGTTGTACCAGTCTTACTTTATGTGAACTTTGTGACAATATTAATGCTAACCTCTTTCCTGTGAGTACTCTCAATCTCTAGTTGATTGCTATGAGTGAAGGAGGGGGAAGCTTGGGTAGATAATAGAGGGACAACTTATATCAAAGAAGTTTAAAAAACATTGTTTTTTTCCTCTGTTTGTTTGTTTGATGCTTGCTGGCTTAGAAGCTTGTGTTAGAATTAAAGAAAATATTTATATTTTAGAACCAATTAAAAGGAGCATGAAATCAGGTTTACTGAAAAATATTCAGCTCATGAAGTACATTTTGATAAGTTGAGCCGCAAACGTTATTATAAGCTATTTTATTAATTTTCATTTTATTTTAATTCCATTCTCTTTTTTAAAGATTTATATTGTACTTGATTGATTGGCTTTATTGTATTATTATTTTATTTTATTTTTGATATTATTTAATTGTATTTTCAGATTAAGCTTTGAAAATGTCGAAGAAAACTGTTTTGAATATTGAGTTTGTGAATTGCACACTGTATCCTGAATGGAGTAAGTGGTTGAAGGAATTCTCTAATAATCCATATAAAGCGCGTTGTGTTTTGTGCCAGAAGACAATTGAACTAAGTAAAATGCGTCATCAAGCTGTGATAAGTCATTCAAAAAGTGCTAAGCATAGAAAAATGGAAGATAACAAAAGCAAAATAACACTTATATCACAGTTCGTAGCAATGGCAAAATCTTCTTACCCTGCCAGTGTAAGTGAATCCAGTGATTGTAAGAGGAAGAAAATATCACATGAAGTGTCAGTAGTATCAAAATCAAGCAGGATGTCTGATCTGACTATGCTATCAAAGGGGAGGTAAGAAGCGCTGAAAACATATGAGCAGTGAAGATGGTTATGGGACATTTTTCATTTAATTCATTCACTGGTTTGGATGCGGTATTTCATCGTATGTTTCCTGATAGTAAAATAGCTCAGAAGTTGTCACTGAGGAAAAAGAAAAAATCATTCTATGTTGTTGTGTTTGTCTTGGCGCCATATTTTAAGTCCCAGTTACTTGAAATTCTTAAGGAACTTCCAAAAATATAGTTTTTTTCTTCGATGAGTCTCTAAATAACGTAATTCAGCAAGGACAAATGGATGTACTTATTCGCTTTTGGGATAATACAATTAATCAAGTATCAGTCAGATATTTGAATTCTGTGTTTCTTGGCCATTCTACTGCGGAAGACCTTCATAGCAAATTCAAAGCAGCTCTTAATGGCTTATCATTATCCAGAATAATCCAAATTTCCATGGATGAACCCAGTGTCAACTGGAAATTTCTTCTCAATTTGTCTCCTGAAATTGCACAAGATGAAGATGGTGCCAAACTCTTCGACTTGGGTTCTTGCAGTTTGCATATCGTTCATGGATCACTTCAAACTGGACATGATGCTGCTGGCTGGAATATTAAAAAAGTTTTGAAAAGCTTGCACAGACCTTTCAAAGACAGCCTTGCACGCCGGGCAGATTTCATATCGTGCACAGGCATTAATAAATTTCCCAAGAAATTCTGCAGTTGGCGCTGGGTGGAGAATGCCGAAGTTGCTCAGTGCGCTATTGACTTACTACCACATATCAAGAAGTACTTGGAACAATTTAAGAAATCTCTTCCTAAGTATTTGGAAGATGGAATTGTTTAGAAAGCAATTGATGATCCGCTAACCCTGCTTAGATTGGCTATTTTGGTGACTATCAGTGCTGATGTTGAACCTTTTCTAGTTAAATTTCAATCGTCAAAACCACTAGCACTCTTTTTGTCTACTACAGAATCTGAACATTTGATTCGTCTACTTATGAAGAGATTTATTAAAAGTGAAGCCTTAATAGATGCCTTGAAACTGTTAAATCTACAGGTATCTGATGAAAATAAACTTTGCTCTAGTTCTAAAGTTGACGTAGGATTCGCTGCCACTAAATTTTTAAATCATAGCAAAGCTAATTAAAGACTAAAGCTTGAAATCCTGCTGAAATGTAGAAAATTTTTGATATCAATATGCGGGAAGTTCCTTGACAAATGTCCAGAGAAATATAGGTTTATGAACAGTCTTTCTTGTCTCATTCCGAGAGAGATTCGTGCAAATTGGAATTTGTGTGAAAGTCGTATGAACTATGTTTTGCAATAACTATATGAGAAAAATCACATTCCGCCACAAACTTCAGAAGAAGCAAAACATCAGTACAGTAAAATGTGTTCTAAATTATTATTATTATTATTTTATTGTTTAGTGTAGGGTTGCATTAAGCTATACAATTCTTTTACATAAATAATGGTTACATATAGAAGAGCTTGTTGCCCTACAGTAACAGAAAAAAAAAACACAAATAAGACACAGATATTATGCCAAAGCATAAAAAAGAGATAGAAAAGTTACAAAATAAGTACCATATACATGTCCATGCTTATGATATGCAGTTAGTGTATAACACAATGATGGGAAAACAAAACATACACACACACAAAATCATGATAAAAGAAACAAAAAATACATTTGGGTAAATAGTGAATGGTTGAAAGATTACAAGGTTGAAATGGCTGATTATATACAATGAGTGATTATGTAAGTGAATGATGGCCTAACGTGCGCACTGTTTAGTAGTCATATATTACGTCCCTGATTTTCCTTTTGAAAATATTTAGCTTTCCCTCTTTTTTCAATCCAATTGGAAGTTGGTTCCAAACTTTGCTCGTCAAATAAGAAAATGATTTCATGCCATAATTTGTCTTATTACACTTCGGAATGTGAACATTGTTAGAGTTGTTAGACCGCAAATTACTATAAAACTTATTGTCGGAAATAGGGATGAATTCACTTAGCGTTCGGTGGTGCGCCGAATAAATAGCTTTGTGCACTTGCACCAAGAAAAGGTATTTCCTTCTGGATTCAAGAGTAGGCAACAACACTGATTCATTACATTTGGAGGTCGAGAGTGACAGCGGAGCTTTTCTCATTATCCGAATAGCCCATTTCTGCATCAGAATAAATGGAAGGATAAGTTTGACCGTTCAACCCTGAAACAGATCGACTGGACACTTTATCATAATTTACTCGGAAATAATGATGAGTTCGAAGAACTGTGGAAGGTAATGAAAATTTTGCTTATTCTTTCTTACGGAAATTCGAGTGTTGAAAGTGTTTTTTCTATTAATAAAGACATGATGGTAAAAAACCTTCCTGAAGATGAAATAGTAGCATTGAGATTAGTGCATGATTCTGTAAAATGTTCTGGGGGACCTCATGCGGTGGAAATAAATGGAAAAATGCTTCAGTCTGTTCGTGCTTCATGGAAGCGGTATGAGGAAGCCATGAAGAAAACCCGTGCCGAAGAAAATGCAGTTGAGTGGAAAAAATAGTGAGCGTAAACGCATCGCTAATCAAGTTACTATACAGAGAGGAAGAAAGCAAAGTTATCACAAGAAATTGCTCTGGAGACAGAAGCTATCAACGTGGAAATTGCGACCTTGAGAAAATCTCTTCCGTAACGCAATATAAACTTGTCGCAACTGCTAGGATCTGTTTATTGTCATCAAAATACATCATGTAACCTTATGTTATTAATTTTTTTTACTTATATAAAGTTTGTAATTATGTGATTTCTACAAAGACGGATTTGTTGGGAATTATTTTCTATTAGCAGGAACTATTCCAGAATAGTTCAGGATTGTTACAACTCCGTTTTATAGCAGCAGAAAATATTGCAGCGAAATCTTTTTAAATTGTTTCAGCCTTCTTGTATAAATATTCATATATATTTCAAGAACTGCTTTTAAAAAAGTTAACTTGAAAATCTTTTAAAATATCCTCGAATTTTTTTACTTCAAAATGTCTCTTTTTAATTCGCATTTTAACAAGTCGTCTGTTTATTTTATGTGCAATCTAATTAATATTTTATTTATGTACACCTTATTCCAAAAAGGATGACCGTATTAATTACAGCAATTTTAAGCTGAAAATTCTGTAAGTCCAACTTAGGGTATCTTCGGAAATAGTAAACCAAAGATGCCAGGTTCGAGCCCTGAAAGGAAGGATGAACCTTCGCAATTGGAAAAAAATGTGCAGATGTTTTTTCCTTCTTCTTCTTTTAAGTGCAATAAGACATGTTGAAATGTTACTAAGTGTAGAAAAAAGTAACATTCATTCAAATACGTAATGATACAGTATTTCGAAACCATTCATACATCTGAGCACGTGGTCCTTTGTCACCTACGTTCCATACGTAAAAGCACGTTTGCAATGAAAGTGAAGACAGCAAATTTAGTTCTCGCATTCATAGTACAATAAACAAGAGAGAGGAGAGAAAAACAACAGCATTTGCAACGTATATGAATTTCATTGTATTGAACACCGAAAAGTCAGTCATGTTTCTTCAGAAGGATTTCTATCAGAAAGAAATAGATAGATGTTTTCATGTTAGCTTAGTGGTAGAGCGCGTGCCTTCTGATCATGAGGTCGTGGATTCGGATCATGTTCTGGAAAATTTATTTTTATGTAATGATATATTTCTCAGAGCATGAATAATTAGATAAAATAATAATAATCAGTTTTATATGTATCCATACAAGCATTTCAGGACATAAGTTATTATTATGTTTAAAATATAACATCAGAGAAGTGGTAGGTGTTGACAGAACTTTGGTATATTATATGTGAACGTTAAATACAAATTAAGTAAATGTTGTTATATGCAAAGTCGGATCAAGGTGCCATACAGCAAATGCACTATCCCCAAAGTTCATACAAATTCAATATCCCCAAAAGCTCATGATCCCCACGAACGACGAGTCACTAAGATACTAACTGTTCTTCAGTAAAGAAGTCTGAGGTTCTTTGCATGGGTCTGAAATGCTTCCCTCTCTCTCTCTTGCTGGCAAATTCTATACTTTTGTCATCTGATGAAGAGAAGTTATTATTGCCTTATTAACTAGTAACAGAAATACTTGACCTGACCAGGGCTCGTGTAATATTGGTTTAGAAAGCGAAGGTTTTAACCACGAGCTATTAGTTATAGCTAGAGAAATGTTGCCAAGATTTGTGGTATTAAAACTCCAGCAGATTGAGTCACGCTAAGTGGGCCATTTTGTACGTTTGTGATTTTAGATAAGGAAGATTAAATTGGATTTATTTCCGTCTGTTGTTTTCGTAACAGAGCAAGCCTGTGGATGCTTTTTCTAGGTTTAAATCCAGAATGTATATTTTATACGTGTAAAGCTAGAATAACAATCAACTTTTTTTTTATTAAAACAGCTTCTCTTATTTATGAAAATTCATTTATAAAAACTATTGTTATTTTTATTATATCCCTTGCGCCATTTTAAGATTCCTTGCGCGACTGGTAACCAAATCGTTTCCTACAAGGGGCGTGACCTTCAGTTAATCAATCACATGCCAATTACGTGCTGTTCCTTGTTTCTTTGCTGCTCACAGATCAGAGCAATGCTGATCATGGACAGACGTTCAGCTGTAATTACCTTGTGGGAGTTGGAGGGCTATACTGCAATTGCAGCTGGGAGATGAATGGGTATCCCGGCCGCTACAGCCAGGCGATGGATTCGGCAATATCATACTACAGGTCACGTTGGCAATTTATGATCTCCTGGTCGTCGTCATGTGTCTACCGAGGGGGAAGATGCGAGATTAGTACGAAGCCCGGTTAGATCCACTAAGGACGTCTAGACAGCTAAGGGAAGCTTCCCACTTTCCTGGTAGTACGCATAGATCACTGCGAAGGCTTCGTCAGGTTGGATTACGTGGCCGTGTTGCTGCCGTGAAGAAAAAACTCTCAGACGAACATAAAAGTTACCATCTCGCATTTGCACATGCGAATGTGGATCGCAACTGGGAAAACATAGCTTTCTCAGATGAATCCATATTCAAAACATCAAATGAGGGGCGCCTTTTTGTTTAGCGTCCAAGGGTCACCCGATATGACCCTGGATATGTGGCTCGCAGTGGTCGTGTATCTATTTCATGTTGGGGTTGGATTTCCAGTCGCAGTGCAGGACAGCTACACAGAATTGAAGGGCATCTGGACAGTGCTCAGTTCTTACACATCATGGTGACATCAGTACGAGTACTTCAGTCTCATGGTGTTATTCAGTTCCAGCAAGATCAGTCTCCAATGCATACTTCCTGTGTGGTTCAGGAATGGTTCGCAAGGCAGCCTGAGATTGATTTAGTTGACTGACCGCCTTGTGAAGCAAACCTTAATTCCATGGAAAATATGTAGGCAGAGGCGAAACGTACTCTAAGGGACAGTTGGCCTTGAGGCAGATCCACCAAGAACTGGGGTGATCTGTGGGACCTTGTTTCCGAGGCATGGCTGGAGATAGGGGAAGGAGATAGATTTGTCAGCCATCTAATAGATTCCATGCCCAGAAGAATGGAACGTGTAATAAATGCAGAAGGGTCTTGAACATAATGTTAGTGTCCCCGCCCCAACTCCCAAAACAGCCCTTTTTAGGGCTACCTAAACTTTTTCTGAAAATGTTTCTCGTAGCAACCACTCCTTGCATCATATTTTTGTGGAATTCTATTAATAAAGAAAAAGTCTCTCTTGGATTCGAACTCAAGACCTGACGAGTAGGAATTCCGCGCTCTGCCACTGAGCTAACATGAACACACCTACAAACCCATTTTGAAGAAACATAACTTAAATTTCCGGTGTTCGATGACAATGCTACTCATATCAGTTGAAAATGTTGTATTAAACTTGGAATATTCCGAAACCCCGGAGTCTCGATGTAGCAAATTTTTGAACACGCTTAAAAAGAAAATGACAATGAAAATTTTCGATTTTACTTCCATTACTCAAGTAATGAAAGTGCGAATTTATACGGTTTCTTTCCTACAACCATGTCAAGCTTTTATGTTACGTTTCATATTTTTGATTGTGGTATTTTCACTTTCTGCAATTGCGAAATTCCGAAATCTCGACATTATTGAATTCGGTAATTGAATAATTGACTTCCTAATGCTATCTACTCTTATACAAGATATGTCACAAAACCTCAGGCTGGAACAACTGATTAAAGAGAAAATCATAAGGCGCGCGCTCATAGAGAGTCACTTTATAAATTCTTCAATTTGCGCGCCCAATCAGTTTCTCTTCAATCATGCATGATTTTTTTTTAAACATTTTAGTACAAATTACTTAAGAAAAGGATGTCTTTAAAATGTTCTTTATTACGACTGTCTCGACCGTGCAAATGAACAGCACAGGGATTGGGATAAGATAAAGGTAAAATGAATTTTATGCTTACCAAATAGAAAATTGACAGGTGGAATGGAATGTTAACAACACTAGTGCGTATGCCCACCGCTAACCTAGGCTACGTCCCCCAGCGGCTCCGCCGCCCAGCTCACTTCAGACGCACCGTGCATCCAAATACATCCTAGCTTTCAGAAGCAATCGGTTATTTATGCACACGTTAGCAATTCACGAAGGCGACCTGGCAATCGGCTCTTTCGAACTTGTATTTACAGTGCACGTGTTACGTAAGAAGCCTAGTCACGTGTCTTATTTCTCTGTGCTCAACTGATGGTGTCCTGGTTAATTTGCACCGATGAAAAAGTCCTTTTTATTAATTTTCTTCGGGTTATTGCGGTGTTCATACTTTTTCTCAAGCTAATATTGTATGACTCTAATCATAAAGTGTTCTGCAACCAGCCAAACCTAGCCCGGTGCAGGCTACTATTTATTTTAGGATAAAGAAGTCTGTAATAACAAAATATTAACTGATGGCGTTGTCCTGGTTAATTTGCACCGATGAAAAAGCCCTTTTTATTAATTTTCTTCGGGTTATTGCGGTGTTCCTACTTTTTCTCAAGCTAATATTGTATGACTCAAATCATAAAGTGTTTTGCAACCAGCCAACCCAGCCCGGTGCAGGCTACTATTTATTTTAGGATAAAGAAGTCTGTAATAACAAAATATTAACATATGTTTTTACAATTTATACATACATAGAAATATGTAAAAGTAACAATGCAGTGTTGTATTGTTACCCGACTTACGTCGCTGTGCGAAATTTCATCATTGTATGACGTCGGGAAATTAGTTAAATTAACGTCGCAAGTTTTGAGGACACCACGAACCAGTGTGAGCTAAAGAAACGAATGTACAACGCCTTAAAACCGACATCAGTTCTGTTTTTTTATTTTTCTGGTTATGTTCTACCACTTTAGAACATCCGAACAATTCATGGATATAGAACCATTAAAAATAAATTTTAATTTCGCGCCAACAAATTGCAAAAGTTACCATCTTGTAGATCTTCAAAAGAAATCTTCATTTTTTTTTAAAAAAAAAAAGGTCATCGTAGGTGCAAATCCGACTGAGATATCGCTAAGTTACCAAAAAGAAAAAAAAACTTTAATTTATTTTGAGGTTAGGTTAGCATCTTTTGGGCTGACATTTGGTGGAGAGCCATCATTTTTTATGGTGAATATGGTAGGTTTTATATATATATCGTAATGACCAGCGTGTATAGCTAACACGTGGACATTGTATAAACAACAACACACATGTTTATAGAACAAACATGTGGTTATGCAAGTAAACAAATAATACATACACATTGGAGCAGACGACGGTCAACTCCTCAAACTAACACCAGATGGAGCAAATAACGGAAGACAGAGGGAGCTGGAGTCAAGTAGGAGAAACAAGAGGAACCACCCCTACATTCACCTTTAAAAAGGACCTGCACAGAGCAAGAGCCATCACTCATTTCCCCCGGGTGGTCAACTCCTCTCCTTCAACCGTTCGCAGTTTGCTAAGAAACTGGAACATCCTAGTACGTAGTTCGCTAAGGAACTGGTACTATCCCGCACAGGTAGTTCGCCAAGGAACTGGTGTGCACTCTCACACATAAGTCCTAACTTAACCTGTACGTAGTTCGCCAAGGAACTGGTACAACCACCTGACACGCAATTCGCTAAGGAATTGGTGTCATTCGCACACGTAGTTCGCCAAGGAACTGGTACAACTTCCCGACACGCAGCTTGCTAAGGAACTGGTGTCATCCTATTTTCCAGAATCTCTAACTGGTCACTATTGAATAAGACATCTTTAATCATTTGTACTCAGATAACTGTAAACTGTGTTCTTCGGGACGGTAATTTTGTTAACTTTGTTCTTGTATGTTAATAAAGGGTTAAGGGCTATAAACCAATCCCGTATATCTTTGACTCTACCAAATCAAAACTAAAGGGAACATTACGTGGTGGTAGGCGTCGACTTCACATTATAAGGGTGAAGAAGACAAAAAGTGCCCAAAGAGAGCACAAAAAGAAAGTCCAAAATACCCATTATATTTAATCTTGTCAAGCGATTATATTCTATTCTTGAGTATCACTGTTTGTCAGATACATGGTTTATATTGCTAGGTTAGGATAGGGAATCAGATTTTCAAATGTCATTTTCATAAAACTTCCTATAAAACACTTTTATGAGTAAATGCCAGTAAACACAAGATCTGGTGGTCGAAACACAAATTTTGAAAAAGAAAACGAAAATAGCGAGAACGGCGAGATGGCAACTCCATTAAAGCCATCCTTCAATTTGCCTCACTTAACAAAGTTTTCTGGGCACATTAACGAGGACCCGGACAAATGTTTTATGTTATTCGAACATTTAGCTTCTTTGCAACAGTGGGACGATACGAAACGGAAAGAGCTATTGCCGATGTATCTCCAGGATACAGCTTTGGATTTGGTATTCCAATTAAAATCACAAAACCTTCTAGGTGAGACAACTTACGCACAATTGAAAGATAAGCTTGTCAGCCTGTGTAGACCGAAAATACCACTTTATAAGGCAGAATTGGAATTAAATGCGATGCAGCAACATATAGATGAACCTACTGACTCTTATTTTTTACGGAAATTACGAGCAATAAGACACAACATTCCGGACGCAACAGAGGAACAAAAAGTTCACTTTTTGTCATTAGGACTTAAAAAAGAATTTCTTAAGAATATTGCATTAGAACATTACGCATCCGTGAAGGATTTACAACAACGATTGCACGCACTTGAAGCATCAACGGACTTATTAGGGAAAAGAGAATTCATGGAAAAATCTCAAGCATTGCTAACATTAATGGATCAAGCACAACAGAGTCAACACTCAAGAACCTCAATCAATAATTCAGTTCGGCAATCTGAGGGACAGATGTACCCACAGATGGACTACCAGAGGCCATACGGCCAGTTGCAAAATAACCAAATTTCGCACATACAAAATATGAGTAGGCAACAACCTTTTCCTCAAATACAACACCAACAATCGGCAACAAGACAAACTTTTCCAGCATGGACCACACAGGAACCCATAATAGACTTACGAAAAGGAGAACCGGAACCACCTGGTCAAGTATATCCCTACCAGCCATCCTCAAGCATAAGAACTTTATTACTATGGCCCAAACCTGAGCTACCAAACGAAATACCTGTATATCAGCCAACAAATTCACAAAGTAACCAAACCAGGCCCCAACCGCCCATTCTTGCTTGGTATAGCAACCAACCAACACCCCCTGGAAAGGAACCCGTCAAGCACATTATTGACACCTCTAACCTACCAAATACAAGAAGTCCTGTTCCTAGTCAGACAATCCAACCTCAAAATAATTTAGAGAGTATCACCAATAAATTGGCCGAATTGTCGCTAAATGTCATTAAAAATAATACTAGCCAGAAGCAAGACTACAGGAAAAACGGGAACAAGAAGTACTATAATAATAAGGGAAGGAAAAATGAGGCACAAAATAACAAAAAAGATAGTGAAAAAAGTCAGTGGTTCTGGCACAGTTTCAGTATGGGCCGTATTTTTTAAGCCAGGACACTCTGCACAAATTTGTTGGCACCGTGAAAAGAAGGACACGGATTTGGGAAACTAAAAACTGCGTCCCGGATCCAGAATGAAAATAACAAAGGTCCGCGGACGCAAAAAGAAAAAATGGAGAAAGCTCAGCTTTCACCAAAAGGACCTGCCGCAACTGATTCAGCAATAATTTATGGTCAGTTGACAAACAACAAAAATAGGGAAGTAGTGAGATATAATACCGACGAAAACAAATCTATGATCAATGTACCCATCGATGATGAAATAATTCCTACTGTAATAGATCCAGCTAGTACAATTTCCATATGGTCTAGATCTCAAATACCAAAAAACTGTAAAGTAATACCATACGTCACAAATGTCCGTGGTATTGCGGGGAGAATTGTCCAAATGAATTTTATTGCATTCATTAAATTCAAAATAGGGAACACTTCTTACTCACATTATTTTCGTATAATTATTTTCGCAAGAACATATCGGACCCCTCATAGGTCAAGATCTTTTAAAGAGATTACAAGCAAAGTTGGACTTGGAAGAAAATATTATTTCCTTCTATAAAAAAACCATGGAAACCGATACTACCACATGATGGAAATAAAGACACAGCAATTTCACAAACTGTCATTCAACAAGTGAAGGAAAATATTTCTGCTGACGTGATAATTACA
>JAGDQP010006752.1:30895-65990 GCA_022664845.1 Lepisma saccharinum | reverse complement strand
AAGCTAGCGACTTACCTGCTTTCAACAGTTGTCCAATCAACGTTAAGGCATTTAGAATAACTTCTGCTTCCATTTTATCACAATGATCCAGGAGCTTCTTTAAGTTCTCCCCAACATTACTACTGATAAGAACGTTACTTGTTTTGTCGAGCATTGTGGAGGCTAACAAAGTAACAGCTAACAAGGCTTCGTTCTGCATAACGGCATGTTCTGCAGAGATCATGGAAACAATCCACGGGACACCACCTGCATCCAGTATCGCCTGCATCACACCTGTATTCCTTTAAGCATAAAAAAAAGACATTAAATAGATTGCAAAATAAATCATTATCAATACAGAACATCCATTCAATAATTCACGATAGTAAAAGAGAAGTTCTTGAAAAATTCAAATCTACTATGTACAAGGGCTAACTTTTGGGCATATGAAATATCAATTAGTACAGCATCTTTAAACTTTTGTAAAGAAATTAAAAGTCTGTACTCAACTTACAAATTGTAACACGACTATTTCTTTGTATATTATGATGTTTTCCTACACTTTCACAGAGTACGTTCACGTAATGGTCACGCCATAGTGAAAAAGTGCACACGTAGTTTTGGCGCGAAGCGGAAGACACCTCAACGCCTGCCAGTGTTACCACCATGAACGATATTATAGGATTGTACGGTAACTTAGATTCATGTGTGGTATTTACGTTTACTTATCATCTTTGTACAAAGTTGGTAATCACGGAGTACAACTGGAATCTTCAGTAAAGTAAAAATATCTACCACGTCTAGATGCACTTTGTATATGTGGAAAGATAATTTAGTATTCATCTAGTCGTAACTGGATGTGATTCACGTGATTAGCTATTAAAAAGATTATATTACCATGGAATATAGTATACAAACTGCAAACTATAGCACTACTATCGTGGGACTATTAAATACAGAGAGTAACTCTTGCATAATGCAGTAACAACTTTTAGTCAGAAGGAAAGCTAAGCCATCGGACTTCTTTTTTTAATTACAAATAAGAAGTTAATAACAAAATGAGCGGAAAAACGGCTAACAAAAACCTTGACAGTTGAGCGAATAAAACAGAAATTGATTTACGTACCCTTCGTTCATACAGGAAAATATATACTTCTGTGATATCGGGTTTTGATAAAGCTACTATGCAATTTCCTAGCAGTTTTCTTTCCGTGGAAAGTTTTCCGACTGTTAGGATTCTACGTTAATCGAAACCGTGTTTTCAGACTGACTTTCTCATTATCAAGTTACAATAATTCGAACACCTAGTTAACTGACCTGCAACAAATATTGGTGAAGATGGAATGACGTTGCACCCACTAAAAAATAATATAAGAAACGTAGCTACGAGTCGTAACATGAAGTATAAAAGATTGGTGTCCGTGAGACCGGCTCTAAAAATTGCTGAAAAATAAAGAAATTTGCAACAAATAACTTTTGTTTTATGAACGCAACGAGACAACTGATTATGAACGCAACGAGATAAAAATATCATAACAGATCATATACATAAAAATAAAAAGTGCTGGCCTGGAGGTTAAAACAATACAAAATCAACACGCAGTGCCGAGCATGAACCTACTGCTATGCCTCGTAGCGCGTTATGTGATAAGCGTCTTATTAGTGAAAGATCTTCATACTAGTAGTCCGGTGAAGGACTGAACCTGTGAATCGTTTATTCAAAAAGATGGAGAGATTTAGGATATGTAATTCCGAATTCGCAAGAGTTCCCTTGTTTGGTGATTGTTTGCCCTATATGCAATGTTTTTTTCGACCGCCTCGAATTGCAAATAATGAAAAAGATAATTTTTAATAGAATACTTACTCTTGTTGAAAAATCCAAGCATGAGAAGAATCTGAAAACGTGATGAGGCGACAAATAGTTTGGCAGAAAATGTAAGCAGAATTCTTAACAGATACTCCTAGGTTAACTGTTAACGAACTGCGTAACTTAAACCTCGGTGTATTGTTAGATAAAACAGGAAAATTCTACACTGAAGAACACTTTAATGATTCGGAGCTTTCTGAGCCAAAAATGTCTAAGGGTCATAAAATACAGTTCCAATTTTTATGTTTATAATGAACAATGATATTACTGTATTCAGCCTCAATCAAAACATATCGCGCGTTTACAAGAAAAGGCTCACAACTCTAAAAAAAAGTATAATTTTACAGGAGGAGGAAATGAAGTGACGTCTTACTTAAGAAGCTATATGGAAAAGAAATCCGCCCAACACTGATGCTATCTACTGGTCACCGATGTAGATAGCTTTGTGGCATTTTTGTCAAAGAAGGAGAATGGTTTTCTGCTGCTTTTGAGAGAAAAAAAAAACGGATTTGTAACACTTTTCTTGCAAACGTGCGATATGTACTCAAAGATATGTAGTGCTTGGATTCAGTATAATTGCTGTTATTCTCCGCCGATTTATTCATCGTACTGTCAATGAAAAAGTTCGTGCTCGGGTGGCAGCTTGTTGTGGAAAAAAGACATGTCGTTGCAGTAAAACCCCAAAGAATATGTTTTGGATGTTACTGCCTCACGATGGTCGGACAGTGATGAAGAAGAATCAACTTGTCTTTTTACTTATTTATCATGACCTTATTTAACTTACATATCAATAGGAACCGCAAACTCTTTGGGGCCAGAAGTCTGCCTAATGGGCATCCGTCCTTTGACCCAGAACATTTCGCCAATCAAGAAATCTCAAATTCAAACCGTGCAAGAACTCAAGGTCTTTTCCCTTCTATCTTCTCACTCATGTCACACATATGTACAGACAAGGACAGCCACTCTCTTCGTTGTAAATCAATGTTCACAATCACAGCTAAACTTACCGCTCTCCGCAAACCGTAATCTAGGACCGCTGACTTCAGGTAAGCATTGAAGATGTGGCGTGGGTTCGAATTAGGTTTATTTAAAAAAAAATAGTAGGTAATTAGGCCACACCAAAGCGTAGGGTTAATCCAGACCCATCGAGGCATTTCGGCAATAAAATATTTGGCATATCCCTGTCGCCTTCCCACAAGGCATCCCTGTTGCTTCAATATGGTTAGTGGGCCGGACACTGGTTCTCAATTATGTCCCATATATATCTGGATTTACATTATATGGACTGGACAAACAGCTAGAACCTAAGCCCTTCAATAGTTTGAGGGTTGACTTCCCCAAACGAGCACTTCAGAAGACAGAGATGAGGAAGATGGTAGCCATGACCATAGTTTAGTACCACCCTGGCATCGGTCCGGTGAAACGAGAAAACTCTGGAAGATTGGACCACAGGGGCTCAAAGGAATTCACTACCATGTTCCTGAAACTATTCTTGTACAACACGGAAACAAGCGGCTGTAGCAGTATCGTCTTGGTAATTGCAATTAGTTTAGGGAAGGACCACCATCGGTATAGGCATAAAGAGAGATCACTACTGCATTTCTGAATTCCTATCTGTTAGCGTTCTCGCTAAACAGTTCGTGGGCACAGATCGAATCAAGTGGGTGTTGAATTCATTGTTTCACCTTGTAAATTGAGCTAGCAGCCTCTGTCTTAAAATACCTTTTTGTAACTTCTACCATGACTGCCTGTTAGTTTTTCCCACGTCTTTAAGGGTCAGTTCTACAATCGACCGCTAAGCTTCTAGTCAGCGCTAAGTTGAGGCCAAGTCTGATTTTGGCCAATGAGAGTACGCAAAATGCGAGTTGGCCTCAACTTAGCGCTGACCAGAAGTTTAGCGGTCGATTGTAGAACTGACCGTAATTCAAATTTATAGAGACCACGGGCCTGAGCAACGTATTTATTTTGTCTATTGCCAGTGCGTCATTATAGCAGGTACAACCGTATCCATACACTCCATAAATACATATAAACATCTCTAAAAGTACACCATCATCACGCGGTACAAGTACACTGCTTAAGATATCATTTTTCAGTCTCATTACATGTGAAGGCAATTTTGCTCCATGTTGTACGATGCAAGATCAAAACCATCCAAGTATGCAAAGACCAAAATCATCAATACGTAAACACTTAGACCCAGCCCTGATGGTCCAGGCAGTACCGTAGTGGACTTTGGATTTGCAATGGGTAGACACGTGGGTTTGAAACCCACACACGACTATCTTGACTTACGTTTTTTAAGGTTTCCTTAAGTCTCACCAGGAGAATGCCAGGATTGCACATTAAATAAGACCCTGATCGCTACCTTCCCCAACCTATCCCGGCCTGAGACAGATGTCTAAAGGCCATAAAGTGCATTCAATCAATCAATCAAAAACTCTTAGGTCTTTAAATTTACTTTTTAATATAATTTGAACTCCATTCTCAGTCTGAATGAGATACTATCTTGACACTCGCCTGCTGGAACTCACTCTGGAAAGACCTGTCATATAATGGCTGTTTTCGAATTTTATTTATGGCCTTTAGGCATCTAAGGCTCAGGCCGGGATAGGGAAAGATGCGTGAAGGTGTCGTCCAGAGCCTAAGTTGACTGTACCATCCCGGCATTTACGTAGTGTAACTGCGAAAACCTTAAGTCGGGATGGTCGGCCTATGGGATTGAACCCACGACCTCCCGAATGCTAATCCAACGCTCTACCACGGCCGCATGGTATATAATGGCTGTCTTATATTTACTATTCTTAACATTACAACACAGATTCTTTTTATACCTAGAGTTTATGTACGTGTATTCAACCCCCCCCCCCACACACACACAGATATAATTAAATAAGAGCAAAGTCAGAAAATAAACAACATAATTTCACAAAAATTTTACCTGCTATTCTTTATTAGCCAAGCCAGCAGCCTATTAGCTTCTCCTTGAACTCCTGGGTGGTCCTCTGTTTGACACCATTCGACCAGACGAGTAATAAGTTCCGATCTCTTTCCTAGATCTGTTGCTGCAGCCTCTGAAATGGGAAGGCAAAGGAAACAAACTTTATAATCTACTGACGAAAAGTACAGACTCTCTGAACATCGTTTTCTCAACTAATGGATATGATCTTTAAGAATAAGAAATTTGATTCCGTAGGTAGACTTATCTGAGCATAAGAGTGTATATATGAAATGCCTTAGTGAAAAAGTTTGGTTCATATTTAATACACCTTCATATGTGGTTTCCCCTCTTTTTGTAAACGGTATTATTGTACAAGCTGTTTCATTAACCAGTCACGGAAATATTAGGTTTTCACATTAAGACATCTTGAACGATGACAGTAATACTTTATTTATTGTTACATCTTAATTTAAAAGTGGAATCTAACTTTCTTTCCGCTTATGATCAACCATGTGAGTTACGGTACGCTGAAGACGAACACACACACTGAGGAGTCTAAACTGTGTCCGATTTAGATTCTGAAGTCAACAATTTTTGAATTTCGAAATCATGATGGCCGTAACCAAAAACAACTTTATATTTTTTTCTTCACAAACGCCAGGTAATTCTGTAACCCACCAGTTTCTATGGGTAGATTTAAGGATAACTACAGAAGATAAAAATATCCCAAAACTGCTTCCTCTTGAAAATTATTCGTATCTAGAGATTCTGAATGGCACTGGCGGTAGCATAAAACGGCTTCATCTTGAATACTGATTTTTCTCATATATATATAATTTAGTTTTAAAGTACGCCGGGTAGGCAATATAATAGGTGAAATTTGCATAGACAGGATAGGAATCGTACTTACCTTATATCCTACGGGAAATCACGAGCATAAATTCACACATTACTTTGAATTGGAATTTAAAGCCTTCAAGAAACTTTGGCTCAGGTCAGATGGATGATGGGAGAATTGGTGGAATTGAGAAAGTGGAAGGAAACGAGAGAACCTCACGCACCAGAGGTGAGCGCTCTACCACTGAGCCACCGCGGTTTACTTAACTTTATGTTAAGTGTGAATGTGCTCGTGATTTCCCTCAGGAAACAACGTAAGTACAATTCCTGTCCTGTGTATTCAAATTTCACCTATTCGTTTTAAAGTATACTTGCTTTTAAAAAAATTACATTAAACAGTTTTTCTTCCCTAGGAGTTAGGTAGACATAATTCCAGATATACAAAAGGAAGGTGGTTCTGATACGGTACTTATCCTCAAGTTTGGTAATTTCTCTCCCCCCCCCCCCCCCCCTCCCGTCACAAACAAAACAGAAAAATTACAAATTTCATGATTTCCTTTGTATAACTAATCAGTTAGGAGATCTCTGATTACTAACATGTTATAATCGAATACATAGTTACTATTTCTTTTTCAGTGATCTGAAAAAAGAAAAGATGAAAAATGTATCAATACGCTACACCAGCGTTCCGCAAACTGTGGTCCTCGAAGTCTGCTCTTGTCATTGAATTTGAATTTAATTTTTAAGGCCTTTAGGCAACTTTGGCTCAGGCCGGATGGATGATGGTGTAATGAAGAAAGTGGGAGGAAACGGAAGAGCTCTCAAGCACGCGGTGTTTGTCCACCACAAAGCCCACATGGCACGAGAAGGGTTTGAACCGATGGTTCCAAATACCGGAGACGAGCGCTCTAGCCATTGAGCCACCGCGGTCCTTGCTCTTGTGATCCTCTAAATCTAGACTAGATTGAGCATTAGTGACAAAACGACGGAAGAATCAAATTCAAGTGAATTACACACAGGATAGTTGAGAATCAGAAAGAATAATTTCGTCTGGGTCTATAAAGATACAATATCTATTTAAAAGTTGGAGAATTATACGTCGCTAGAACCTCCGAACTAAATCAATTAGTCGTACTTGACAATAGTTTGTGGAACGCTGCGCTACACGAATTAATACCCAACAAGTGTTAAAATATCCTTGAGGAATACACCAATCACACGCAATGAGGCACTCTAACACAAGCTCTAGAAACAATAGAATTTCTACACGAATAGGAACTGAAAATTATTGTGGAAGTAATTCAAAGAAAGGAACACTAATGCTGAAGTACATTATGATACAGAGCTTATTCACGTGCACACAACATTACTTCTACTACTACTAGAACTATTTCTATTATTGGTTACACACAATAGAACCACCCCGATATCTAACGTAATGTGTTCAATATACTTACCTTGGCCATCTATAACCATTCTCAAGGTACCTAAGAGCTTGAACACGACGGGAAATGTAGGTATTGACGTCATAGGAAGAACAGTATCTACCAAACCATCAGACAACAGCGTACTTTTATTCTGGGGTGGAATGGCTAAGTTCCTGAAAAAGGTACACCAAGTAATATTTTGATTTAGGTAAAATTAAATATACAGACACACGCAAAGAAATTAGTAATCCACAAACAGTATTCAATTCACTTGATTTCATCACGTGGTTAAAAAGTACTTATAGGGAAGGTGTGAGTAGGAATGTGTGCCCAACCTCGGAGGCTTAACGGTAGCAGCTGCGTGCTGAAAAGCGTAGAGGGGTTCGATTCTCAGTGACAATGGGCACTGTGACACAGATTTTCTCTCCGTCATGCCAGACGAATATCAGAATTGTAACAAATCAAACTCATCTAAATATCTCTGCCCTTGGAAAATCAGGAGTGCAATGTGAAGCTTCTTGCTGCCCGTCTCAGGCGTTGACAAAGCTTAATGGGGCATGAAATATGTTTTAATTGTAAATTATACTGTTCACGTATGTACACGGAAATGTATGAACTTACTTTGTTTATAGCCTTTAGGCAACTCTGGCTCATGCCGGGATAGGGTAGAGGAGAGGTATTTGTAGTCAGCCAGTGCCTATTTTGGAGGTACTATTTCGGTGTGACTAAGAAATAAAAACGGAAAAAGACATAGGAATTAATGTTAAATGTGCTAAAATATTTACATCTTACCACCTCGAACACTAGCGGACTTTGCAATTTTGTATTCAACTGTTTCAGTGTCAAAGGTCATAAAATGTAAATATATTAGCACATAAATTTTCACATAGTTACATGTACGAGACACACGTAAACAATATGATTTACAATTAAAAGCACATATTTCATATTCATAACTTTTGTCAGAGTAGCCGTGGCGCAGGCGCGTCTGACTACAAATCGGGCGGCTCGGATTCAAATTCCGACCAGGACACTGGAGACTTTTCTCGCAGTGTACTCATGCCTGGCGCTCTGAGATGCACTCAGCCTCCTATTAAATTGAGTACCAGGGTGTCCTTCGTATTCTTGGGTACCTTGGGAAGGTAAAGCGGTCGAGCGCGGGACTGACCACCCCACCTCCCTTCGTACCGTAAGTCAAGAATATGTGGAGCGCTACCTCCACATCCCCCATGCATCGTTCCTGGCGCGTGCGTATCGCACAGTGGATAGCTTTACTTTTTATTAATCTTTGTCAACGTCTGACGACGCTACCGGCAAGGTAGCAAAAAGTTTCGCAAATTTGAATCCTGCATTTCCAAGGGCCGATATTTATGTGAGTTTGATTTGTTATACTGATCCTCCCTGCGCATTTGAATTTAATTTAAGGCCTTTAGGCAACTTTGGCTCACGCCAGTTGCATGATAATGGGATGATTGGTGGAATGAAGAAAGTGTGAGGGAACGGGACAATCCAGAGAAAACCCACCCACACGTTTATCCACCACAAAGCCTGTGGGATTGAACCGACGATCCCAACCACACCAGAGGTGAGCGCTCTACTCAAACATTTCGGTGTTGACCCAGCATCATGAGAACAATTGGGGAGCTACTTGAATAAAAAAAAGTAGCGGACTGTGGTCATGAAAGCCAGATACAGGACTACGAAGAGGCGTTACGCTGACCCCGTAACCATCTACTGGAACGTAATACAGACCGTCTGACAGGCCAGGGCCCTTACGGAGCTGTCGCACCACCCAGTTTAGTTTAGTTTATATACAAGAATATAAATCTACCAGCTGAATTTCTGATAGGAATAGCACAGTAACTCGTAGTTTTCTTTATTTCAACAGGTGAGGTTAGGTTTAAGTTAATAGTTGTTTTCCCCTCTAACCCTTGTCAAAACGAACAATAATAAAATAATTAAAAACTATACACAATTTTAATACAAAACAAAAAAAAAAAAATGTAAAAAAAATAATCGTACACAAAAAATGCCATTTTTATACACTACTATAAAATAAATGCCACTAGAAGATCACAGTCTTCGCTGATTACGTAATCAAGCACTTAAAAAGAGTTTTGAATTCGTTAAGGTTCTGCACATGTAAAGGAACAAGGAGCATTAAGGATCACAATATTAAGTAATTACGTTCTATTACACACAAAAGCTGTGTCAAACACAACACTGATGAATATTTCAGTTGCACATATAAACGCCAGCTGAATTGCTAGAACGAGGTTTTGGAGATACATTTCTTCAACTGATGGTTGTGAAGCTGATTGATGTACTTCACTCTTCTCTTGCTGAGGTGTGCTTATTTTCATTAAGCACTTTTCAGAACAAACTGAATCAGTGTTGAATTATTTAAGTATCAGTAGCTGCGAATCGTTATTTAAAACGCTGTTCTGAATACTTAATGTTGGATGGTGCTTTAAGAAACCTTGAACCCAGACAGGTCCAGAAAATGATGAAACATGTTTGTTTAGGTTGAAGCAAAATTCTTGCACAATATCACAGAAATTCTTTTCATCAAACCCAAATCCGTACTGAGAAAATAAGCACCAAACACCCTTCTAGTTCTTTTTCTTCACACGTTGTCACCCCACAGTAACAGGGCACTCATCATTAACCAGTCTTAGTAAAGATGTCTTGCTGACACGGTATTCCTTTGCAGCAGCTCTAAGTCCTAATCTTTCCGTCTTTACAGCACCATAGGCGTTTGCCATTGCATCAGCCACCTTTCTACTAGCGTAGTTAGTGCTTGCACCTTTTTTTTTTTTCTTCTTGTTACTCGTACCATCTGTGAAATCAAGGGAATGGTGTAATAAGGACCTGTTGAACACTTATGGGGGAAAGCGGAATATTTCGATACCTATGACGCAATAAAGCACAAGAAGTGGAAATAACAGAATTGCAAACATGATTTAGACAAATGATACAATTATAAATAAACAATTTGAGACTGAATGCTGCGAGAAACTGCACGAAGTGTAACATAGACCACCACATAAAATTTATCCTTTTATGCCAAATCTTATGTAATTTCGATTTCAGCTTTATAAACTATACTTCCCAACATTTATTCAATTTTCCACAGTATTTCTATAGCTGTCAAGCATTTTATACGAAAATGTGCATGAATCATTCTAATGGGAAATCTTTTTCATCTATTCTTTGAACTACGAAGGATTGCTCCTTGTTTTAATTTATTTTCATCTTTTATTCTAATATTGAAGATGTCTTTCTTTTCGTCACTTCAACTTCCTAAACATAATTCCTTACCTGTGCTATTCTTACAAATGGCTAAATATTCCTTTCCACAACTTTTCTATGAAGTGTACGTTGCTTCAGTGAAATTTCTGCATGTCTCCCTGCACAGATCCTCTTTTGGAAGGAATGTATATTTTCGCATTTGTGATACTAGGGAGACACCTGCAGCGGGCGATTGTAACTAAGTGACAAATGAACGTCATATTGCAATATTACCACGACATTAACATACGGCTCTGCTTCTTGCTTGAGAATATGTCAAAATTGTACACACTGGTCCTCAAATGGCCCTTGGCCCTTAACGCCCCTTGTTCCCTTAATTGCATTGCGTAATACCAGGATTTGCAGCTGATACAGAAAAAGATCTCGTTGTTCGTCTACGCTGTACCTCGGAACATTGAACGTAAACCTACTACATTTAGTGAAAGTTTTCCACGTAATAAACGGGTCATTTCTTGTGAATAATATTAAAAATCGTGCAGCAGAAACGACAAAACCTTCTTCAATACATTATCAAAATACTGTTCCCCTTTAATACAGGCATAATTTACCACAAATAAACTTTAAATTTCTAATTCAATAATGAGGAAAACATGTGATCTCGACGAAGATCAGCCTTGGGTACAAGGGCAACAGTCGCTGCCACGAAATGCTCGTTAAAATCCTTCGGGATAGAAGATTCGTCCCCCAGTATTTGGAAGTCTATAAAGTAAAAATAATATCAATCTAGGTATTTTTAATATTTAAACTATATTACCTTAGCGCACTTAATAGAGCATGTTGTAACCGTATGTCTCCGGCTGACGTGTTGTTTTTCCTCACAAGATTCAAAAGCTTCTTGCAAACACCTTGCTGGACCATCTGAATGCAATGTTTATCTACCAAGGAAAAACGAATATATGTTAGCACAACACAGAATATAATAGCTCTACATAAAACGACGTACACATTCATCCTGGAACGTTCTACATGGCTGGCACCTTACAGCAGTGTCACGCAGTCACTTTCTTTTAAATTATCTTTCTATGAGATTTCTATTTAAAAGGATTTTTATTGATATAATTTTATTTTTGTGAAAACTAATACCATCTTTATTACTACATATCACTAGAAAAATTAATATTTCTTTAAGCATCTGCCAACCTGTTTTGTCTAATTTTTAATTTTAATTTAGTATCTTTATTAGAGTGCTATGAACAGTGCACTACCAATATAGAATACGTATTAGTTACAGATGTTAAGTCAAGAATTGGATACAAAATAACAGGAAATTAAATTAACTACGAAGTCGGAGTTGTTGGAAAAGAAAACAAAAAACATTAAAATTTTTATAACAATACAATACATATATAAATTGAATTATCTAATACTTGTACAATGTATGTTTAGTAAATACAAATTATCAAATAAATACAGAACATAATGACAAATGTAGAGGTGATTTACCATTCATTATAATTACGAATTATTCGATTTAAAAGTACAGCACCCTTGTCAAAGGTTGTTTACCAGCTTGTGCTTTCGAGTGTTGTACAAGGATATAATAAAATTGAGTTTGTCTATAAAATAATAGACTTGAGTTGTATTATCCAAAATTTTTGCTAGGCACTTTTTGTCTATTTTTTTCTTTTTTTGTCTATTTTTTACAGTTTAAAGGTATTAAACCAGTAACTGTAGTCGTACGAATAATATGGTAAATTAACTTTGTAACAAAGCCGTCTAATAAAAGATTTTTGTACAGATTCCGTAGTAATTACAGATTACTATGAAATACAATGGGCAGCGACTCGAGATATTGTCCGTAGATGAGTAATAAGCCTTCAAATTCAACTATGACGTCATAACCTGTGATAACTGTTACTCAACAACTAGTACCATCTCGAAATCCTTAGCGTCAAATTACGTAGTGTTTTGTAAGTACTAGGGAACTATGTTCGAAAATTTATGATACTGCTATTGAGATTTTCAAGTATTTCGAAAAATATTTTTTTTA
This sequence comes from Lepisma saccharinum, assembly GCA_022664845.1. NCBI lineage: Eukaryota > Metazoa > Arthropoda > Insecta > Zygentoma > Lepismatidae > Lepisma > Lepisma saccharinum. Next base: position 53,637 of record JAGDQP010006752.1, on the reverse strand, counting down.
AAAGTGGGGGAGGGCGCAAGGAGGCCCCTTAAGTAGAAGCAGAAAAAGGAACAACGTTGACTAGAGGAGGAGGAGGTTAGGAAGACACGAAAGATGAGAGGTAGTGAATGAGCAGTGTAGGTTATCGTGAAACCAACGCGACAGCTCCCGGCTTAAACATTTCATTAACGGCAAAAGCCCTTATTGAGAGCAAAAACCTATTTACTCAGTATTTGTAGCATAGCTCATATATTATTAATTTTTGTTAAACCATTATTATTTTATAAAATATTAATAATTTTATTAATTCACTATTTTTTATTGTTGATTTAATGTTTTAAATACGATTATTGTATTATTACTATTATGCATGGGAAAAGAGTTTGAGTTGGTGCTCGATAGATGGCACCACAGTTTTTGTTGAAGTAGTGAAATGAACGAATATTAATTGTATTTGTTTTAATGAACTTATTTCTTTATCAAAATGATTTTACATTTAAATTAATATTAATCTTGAAGTTTAACAGTAATTGAATTGATATTTATAATGTTATTATTAATTATATGTATTTAATCGCTGTAAATTATGTTTCCCGTAATGGTATATTGTACCATTGGGTCTTCCTCTGTGGTTATTCGAATTAAGTTTTAATTTATGGTACTGATTCTCGCACTCCTAATAGTTCAATAGAACTCCATGACCACAAAATAAAAGATAGTCCTCCTGGTTTTTATTTCTCAACACTAAGTTCACCAGACCTCCTGCTGGAATACCCCTTTGTACCCATAACACGCACGACACCTACGCTGGGTGGAACTGTGGCATGGTATATAGCCTGCAGGTTTGGTCCTTCCGTTCCATATTTTCCTCCATCAATGACCAGCGAACCGTTGAAACTAAGCAAAGAAGTATGTTATCCATTTAGAAGCCCTGAGAGATGTTACATATTCAAAATGCCATATTCCATATTTAATGTCGGTAAACTTTTAGACATGTCCTTACGTGTTTTAACTTTGATGTTTTGTATGTCGCACTAAATAAACACTGTGTAAACTAAAAACCTAAAAAGACAGCGGGGAAAATAAGTGTTTCATTTATTGGTGAATGAGTAAAGAAACGAAAATGCGTGTTAATGTTTATTACACGTAAGATTTCTTTTATTGTTATGAATGTTGTGTATCTTTCAATAAATTTTCTAAGTTTTACCTAATTTTCAGCAGAATCTTTTGGTTATGATGCAGGTCGAAATGTGATTCCGATTTGTGAATGATGTGTGTTGAATTAACACTAAGTTTTACATCATTCAAGTGATTAAATACGCCTAATACTAAAGATCATCATTCTGGTGATTCTAATGTGATCTTTCACCCTTGTTTGGAATTTCTTTTTGTCATGCGTGTATGTATGATCCTATTCACAGGTGATTTTATATATTCCGAAACAAACTAGGTAGTTGTATTTTTTTTTTAAACCAGTGAATGACTTACCAACAGTTTTAGGGGGATACTCTATCTTTTATACACACTTTTTAAATTTTATGTAATTTTTGGATAAACACTTAGTCTACCAACCTGGGACTTCTGCTGTGTTGGCTTGGATTTCTAGAAGGTTTTACCAATCTTGTAATAATTTCCTACTATACCAATGCTTTGAGCCCATACGAAAAAGAAAATTAATTTCTTGATTTACGTCTTCTGTGGGTGAACATAACTTAGGAAGATTTTTCCTGACATTAATGTTGGTAGTAAAGGAATGCCATGGCTTGATTGTATATAAGTAATACTTACCCGCAGGTTTTCGATAAACGGTAGAGTAGAAATTATTTTAGTTTCTTTCAATGGTCAAATCCAGAAAATTAATAGGTTTGTTTCTCACGTTTAAACGTGGATTTTCATTTAAGGTGCATGGAAAATAGGTACTCATTTTATTTGATCTTTTGCGGGGGGTGAATATAACATGTTGGCAACAGTCATTGGGCCATTCAACAATACTCGCTTCCACGTGGCAGGCTGCGCCCTTAACTTAGTAAGTTTTGGGGGGCTGTGCTTCCTTTATCGTAACCAGACTCTCCTATGTGTAGGGGAGAACATTCAAACACTTCTCCTTCAGTTCAGACTTGACCGAGAGGAATGTGGTTTCTTGACGCTCATATACGTCTTAAGCTGGATATTTTTAAAAAAGAATTATCAAAATCGGCCCAGTAGAACGACCGGACGGACTGGACAAAGTTTGTGATAAATATTGTCCATAAGGAATACATAGGGGAGAACACTCAAACACTTCTCCTTCAGTTCAGACTTGACGGAGAGGAATGCGGTTTCTTGATGGTACATCTACGTGATAATCCGGAAATAAAAAAAGCATGATCAGAATCGATTCAGTAGAACGGCCGGACGGACTGGACGAAGACCTTTTTAGCGAACTTTTTTAATATACAGTGGAACTTCGATTAACCGTCACTCTCTGTTATCCGTCATCGTAAAACATATTTCTTTTACTTAACAGGCTTTAAGTAAAAACAGATTTTTGAATAAAAAGTGTTTTTTTTTTTTTTTAAAAAAAAAAGAAAGAAAAGTTTTCCCGGTGGTGGTCTGCAAGTGCTTTTTACAGTATGGCGTTTATAATGAAATTTCTGTTATCCGTCTATTCAGTTAACCGTCACAATCCCGGTCCCGACGGTGACTGTTAATCGAGGTTCCACTGTATAGATTATATCGCGTTTTTAGAACACACCTGCCTCATGTTCTGTTTCTTAAATTTGACAGGAGAACAATTTGAAGATTGGAACTTTCATTAAAACTAAGGAAATCGATGGGATAATGTTGTCTCTTAACTTCTTCACAAACATTAGAAGATAGATATGCTTCTGAACCACCATAATTGCTGGATAACTGTTTTGTTTTTTGTTAAAAATATGTGACAAGCATGCTCTCAAGATGCGATATACAAATTCTTCAACATGCTTTAATAAATTGTGTATTGTGTCACATTCACTTAGAATTTTACGATGAAGTACACAGGATTTCCCTGTAAGCTAGTGTCAAATCTTGCGTGTCATTTGGGTTTTATAGAACAGTTACGTGTCTCTTTAGCTTTTTGTGCACTGGTGTTCAGCCAAAAACAACATGTTCTTCTAGGAGTTTTAGCCATAAGGTTATTAGAAGGAATAAAATCATTGGGGAAAAGAAAACAAACTTTCTGTCTAGTCTCTAACGGGTAAAAGAACACCAATTTGCTGTGCAACCAGAAAGTCTTCAAGGGTTATTCCATGTCAAATGATCTGATTTGAAGAATGTTCGAATCCGAAAGTCAGCAGATCTTAATTTTACCATAAGAGGGGTCAACGATAATTCGACAAGCAAGTGGGTTTCTCCCTTCATAAAGCAGGAAGTAATGTTGTAAAAGGTCTAGCCCTTCCTTATTTTAGCATTGTGGTAAAAACTATAAACTACAACCTCGTACATTATATTACGAACAGGTACGTTCTATGTGGTGCTAAAGGTGAATAAAGAAACGTTTTTAATACCTGTTCTCGCAAAGTTTCCCATTGCAAGAACTCCAGTAATCTGCAGATCTTCATCGTCTGACTCCAACCAATTCCCCATCTCTTGAAAAACTTCTCCTTTGCCTTCAGCGTATAAACGATTCATGCTCTCATCTGGAACAGTATAATACATACATAGGATATCTCCAAAACATGAAACCAAATTATTCACATTCAAAATTTAATACTTTAAGTGAAAATAAATTAAAATATAGCATTCACACGTGAAACGATCTGAAGGGCAAAGATAATCGTAAAAAAGACGTAAAAAAAAGAGAACTTACATTAATAAAACATATAAAGCTAAATAACACATGTACACACAATGAAAGACTTCTTACTTCGTAGCTTAGTATTATGACCACTTTAGACTACTGAGACATCATCACTGCATCGCGGCAACAACAAAGTATCCTGGATCCTCTAAAACTGAAAACTGTACATAAACCTTGAAACGACGCCTGAACTTGCGTGGAATAATGGTTCAAAATGAAGTCAGGAAAAACAAAATAAATAAACGAAATTAATTTTTCGCCTCAAATTCAAGGCAGCGCTGAAGCAAAAAGAAACGGCTCACAGTATCGCCTCTTCCCAAAACCAGAATATCCAAAGGGATTTCAAGGGAAGCTTTTCTCCACTGAAAAATCTGCAATTCCGCTGCAAATAATCCATAAGGACAGGAAGATTCAAACTAGAACAGAAAACACAAAGGATTCATTCCGTAACAATTTATTACAAACTGGTGAAATGACTAAGGCAACGGGACCTCCTACAAAAATATTTCAATTTAATCTAACTAATCCGAAAGCAAAATTAGTAGCGCTCAATCAATCGTGATCTCATTGATGTCACAAAGAATAATAAGAAGCAGTAACAATTCGCCAAGCTCATTAATTACGAAATGTCAAGGAGGAGGGAATTCATCCACTCAAACACACGCTCACTCAACTCACCTTGAAACTTGATCACAAAATTACTCCAACGTTACTTAGCGACGACCAAAAGGCATCCATTTCATTTCCATCGCATTAGATTTCGAAGGAATTAGTTCCCGAGCACAAATTTCCTTTTTTTATATTTTTACTTTATTACTCAAATTTTCCAACACCTAATAAAAACTTCAGTAATTGATTAACTAGAATGTTTGCCTTTGGATCGAATTAATATTTTAGTGATGATGATGAGTCGAAGTTTAAGCAACACAATTTTCGAATTATACTTCGGAATTCGGTCAAACAGCCTTTCTAGCTCATCGTAGAATATATCTTTGTCGTTATCATTAGCCACCTCGTTCGGAGCATAGACATTTATTAAAACCGTGTTGCCCCATCGAGTACGTATCGTAACGTACGATAGTCTTTCGTTTACGAACTCTATATTCTGAACCGCCTGAAGGATACTGCTCTTAATGAGGAAGTCAGTTCCGAAATCGTGAGACTGTGTTCCCCCCGTAGTAGAAAGTGTACTTGCCCTGTGGGATGCTATCTTGACCCTCCCACCGAACTTCTTGTATCGCTAATATGTCTAGCTCGTACTTCTCGGTCTCGCGTACCACCACCTGAAAAGCGCCCGTTTGGTATAACGTTCGTACGTTCCACGTTCCTATTCTAAGGTCTTTCTTAATCCTATTCTTGGAACCCCCTGAAGCAGTCTCCGCCCGGAGATCCTAATGAGGGACTTTTTTACCTCCTGAATATTTTACCCCAGGGGAATCCATGAACCATCTCTTACTATTTCTTGACATGTTTTAGCGGTGTGGAATTGTCAACTCTACGACCTCGCAGTAAAGGTAGACATTCAAGATGTCGTCCTCTGTCCATCTCTGAGCCTTGCCGATGTCTTCAGCCTCAGAGTGGTAATGGTGATGCTGCTTCCCCTCACCGTGATATTTTTGTTCGGGGTTATCTTCCCTTAGCCTTTGTGGATCAGAGCTATTAACTATTGAACTTGTGCATGGAAATACAAACTTTAATTGATACGGCAATTAATTACAATCTGATGCCTATGTCAAAGTTAGCTAAATTATCTGCCCTCATTTCATTTCACTTGGTGGTGATGCAAGTTACAAGATAATGTCATACGTTCCATAGTGCTGGAGTATATGCATGCTTTAAGGAAGAAGACAGTGATTTAAAACATCTCCCGTAGCCTCCATAAATATGTTTGGATGTTACGGCAAGTGTGTCAAAGGACAACTTCACTAATCACACTGGCCTAACAGAAGAGAATAGGAATAGGCGGCCCAATTCCCACTTGGAACAACATTTTCTCGACACCACGCCGGGTCTGACGGTTCCCAAAATGAACTAAGTAAGTAGAACTCTACCCCCCACCACCACCAAGATTCCTTTCAGAACAGTCACGTGAATATTTTTTTAAAAAAAACTTCGATTTTATGCATTCCAACTTGACAATAATCATTATTGTCCCAGGTTTACCTTTCTAAACCTATCTTGGTCCTTCGCATTCCTTATAAATAAAATGCTTGTTTTAATGTTCTCGCCAAACACCGAATCTTAATCTTCTCACCTCCACAAAAAGAAATAACTGTTAATACTTACCACCTGTAAGAATGAGCACTATTAAATCACAGGCAACTTTCATCACATTCCGTGTTTCATCGTCATCTATTAAAGGTTTGTGCTTCTTCAGGAGCTTTATTAGCAATTCGCAGAGACCAGCATGAGCAAGGTGAGTCTTGACTGCCTCTGAAAAACAGAACAGATACTTTACACTAAAAAATTCAAACAATAATAATAATAAAAAATAAAGTACAATAAATAATAATAATACTTTGGTATTTCTGGCGGAAAATGGGTATTTTCCAACTATTTAAATGGGGAAGAATTTTAATTTTTAAGGCCTTTAAGGCAACTTGGCTCAGGCCGGATGGATGATGATGGGATGATTGGTGGAATGAAGAAAGTAAGAGGAAACGGGAGAACCCCGAGAAAACCCACGCACACGGTGTTTGTCCACCACAAAGTCCACATCGTAGGAGCAGGGTTTGAACTGACGAACGCAAGGGGAAGAATATGTATTGGGGCAGGACAGAATAGAACGGTAGAATGAATTACAGAAAAAACGAAGGTTTCGGGAGGAAACAAAAGTTGTCCAGCTTAAACCTTAAATTCGTGGTAAAGCTCGTAAAATGGACATGCCTTATTTTCTCCTGACACCCTTCATATATACTTTAAAATATTGTTGTTGATTGCATGTTCTACTATACTACTTTTATTTACAAAGACTTCTAATAAAAATCTTCTGCTGGAAACTGCCCAACAAATACTTGTAGCACCGCCCGAAACTGACGTGCAGTGTTATATGTTGAAGAGGTATGGCAAAGTTATTGCAAGCGAAATTAAGAGGTTCAAGATTGCACTCACCATTCTCAGCTTGTCCATGAAGTAGATCAAGACACATCTCGCTAACGTCTGCAGAGCTAGAGGAACCAAGCACATGAACAACAACACGACACAGCTGGTCATCTAATAATTCTTGACCTGGATCTGAAAAAAAGTACACAGTCAATCGACATTAGTACCCGGTTCCAATATTAGTTTTTTATTTTCTGCTAATAATTACATTTATACTAATATTTTTACGTATTTTGTATCTGAAATAAACTAAGTTATAAAAGCATGTTAAAAATTGTCTAAATTAAATGCATAAAGACGCAATGTAAATGACTGACAATGTCGAAACAAAAACAAAAAAACGTTGAAATTGAACAGAAAATTTGTTGATGCAAAGACCCACTGGCTGTTCTATCAGTTGACCTACCACAGGGATGGAAGATCCAGGTTCAATTCTCGTTCTCTGCAACGACCCTTTTTTTTTCACGCTATTAACAGGGTCTTTGTATAAAGAAATTAATATCTAACTCTTTCGTGCTGGATGATTTGCACAAGATTCATCAATTAAAATCTCCACAATTATTGGAGAGAGAGTTGCCGTTCAACACCCGCGAATACTAGAGAATGCTTCGTGCCGTTACACTTTCGTTTATGAGCTAAATAGGCAGCCAAACCTGTTATGTTCCTCGGTGATCATTCTTCCGAGAAAAAAGGAAGTAATGACCAGGGCCTTAGTTAAGGTATTATTCCAGCATTCGCCTGGCGAAACGAAGAGGAAACTCACGTCAGGATTCGATCCCATGATATTATTACAAGACAACTACACTACCGCTGAGTCACACCATTCTGTAATAACAGATCAAAAGGTTTAACAGACATTTGAATACTTACCAGCATCTGTCAGAAGACCGAGAATCAACATGACGTGCGTTGCCACCTCCTCATCGTCGCCGTCTGTTTCCAGGAATGAACACAACAACTTCATAACACCGAGTTTCAACGCCTGAAAGGGAAAGTCTTTCATGTGAAAAGATACCACAATAGTGAAGGTTCACAGATATCTTAATCTAGCATGCATATTATGCTATGAAATTGAAAAATAAAGGGACGCAGCCATTACGACATCCTATAAAATCAAATTAAGACTTCCCGCTATAAAGATAACCTTACGGGAGATTCAGCACCCACAAGATTTAACTATCTTAAAGAATGTTAATGATTGTTGAAATACTTCTTTCACGGTACCAAGAAATATTTCATAACATAATAAAAGAAGGTTTACAACGATGTGCTCTGTATGAAAAAAGTATCCAAAATATATTCGCAATTTGACTCGTGCAAAATCATAAATGTTCAGAATTTAATGGCAATGCATCACCGTAACACTTTTCTCTGTTAGCATCGGTCGTGGAATATTTTTAAGACACATCATGTCTGCTAAACTTCGTATTTAAAGAAGTTGAAGGTTTTGAATTCTGACAAGTACCTAGCACGTCAGAATTAATGTAAATAGCAGTCTTAAACTTTTTGTACAGTTTCAAGTGCCTGAATTTCTTTTGCTGCCAAGAGCCAATGGGATCCGATCGCATTAAGTAGGTGAGAAACTTCAAAACCCGATCACAAGCAATTTTGCGAGGCCTCTTTTCAACTGAAAGAAACTGATACTTCGCTTTTAAAAAAAAAGGCTTAAGTTTATACTTTGATGTTACGTGGTTTATGCGTCTGCCTACGAACCTCCTACAGAAACTGCCAACCCGAATTTAGCCACAATATAGGGTTGTACTTAAAATTTTAATTGAAGGTCTTGAGTTGATTTTTATCTTTTCCCTGCTTTAAGTACAGATAACGTTTCTTCTTGTGGTTATTGTCTAAAATTTAATTAGCAGTTAAATTGTAAAAACAATCTTAAATTTCAAAAGCGACAATAATACAAAAAGCCAGATTGCGTGGGTCATGTATCCAAGGCTGTGGAGTCGGAAGCAATTATTGACTTACTGTAGTCGGAATCGGCTTAAACATACCGACTAAAAAGAAACTGCAATATTAATTCGTTAAAAATTAAAATTTCATGTAAGAAGATGCCATCACCAGTGGTATTAAAGGAAGTGGGATCTTAGGTTCTGAGTTAATAGCTGCTTAGAAGCATTCTCATGCATCTATGTAGGAGACCTTGTGTACTTACAGCGCTGAATTATTGATTTATTGTGCACAATAAAAATAATTATATATTTCCAATTACAAAGATACTAAATCGATTAAATCTATTGTAGGCTTTAGCAGCAAATGCTGGGAAGCTTTATACAATTGCTATGTTTGCCCGTTTGTTAACAACTCTTTATATCAGGAACGAAGGTGGTTGAGGTGTCGTTGGACAGGTTTCGGCAAAATGAGCTTAAACCTGTTCAGTCCATAAATAAAACTATTTTAATTTACATTATAACAATCGTGCAGCTGCTGTGCCGATTATTTACATTTTAATAATTGTGCGTCGACTATTAAACTCTATTTCTGGTCACCAGGTACTGTTTAGTTATCACCTCCACTATCCTGTATGAATTTAAATTTCAATATATTAAAGGCATTTAGGCATCTACTGCTCAGGCTGTAAGCCAATATGAAATTTCAAATAACAAGCTTAATCTTTCTTTAGAATGGTACTAAAAATAACCTGGTGATTCTCTCTAACAGTGATTAAGTGTCTTACACGCAGGCGTGATTGTCGACCCTGGCCCTGTCAGACGTCTGAAAACTTTTGGCCTGGCCGAACAGAACAAAAATCCGTTGTGGCCCTTTGCAAGCTGTGGGTTAGGCCAAAAAGTGAAAAAAGAAATACACCCCTGCTTATACGATGCGTATATCAATTAATATAGGATTTACAAATATAGGGGTCGAGGTCGCAGACAGTAGTACTAAAAATTTCAGGAGACGGAATCGAAGCTTCTGTGTACAGACTCCGCAGCCCTGCATGTATCAATACTCTTCCGTGACTTATTTAGTGTTTTTTTTTACTGACGAAACTCATGGTGGATCGGGTAATGTACTATCTTTTGGTCACAATATTATCCTCATTGAAACAGAAGAATTCAGGAAATAATTTTAACATACTGGGTCATCTGAGATAAACCGAATTGGCAGTTTTGACAATAGTAGACTCTTTAGCTTGCCAGTGGAAGGGTCAATAATTTGAAATTAACTTATTTTTTTTATTTTTAAAATTCAGTGTCCAAGTTTCGTGCAAGAGAGAGATATCGTAAGACTGGTATTCTGTAACTACTATAAAATACTAGTAGTATATTGTAAGGCTGAAACTCTCTTTATCAGCTTAACTGTAAGTCTTAGTTTCTGAAATGTATTGACTAACGCGTCAATGACAAACAACAGCTGAAAGGAAGGTTTGTTAAAGTAGATGTTAAGGTCCTTTATTACTTCACACCTTCTTTGTTCTTTCCTCCGTAATATTGCACATAGTACTTATTAACAATTACTTGTAACTTTTAACAGTTTGACATCAATGTGTAGTTCTGAGAAATTAGTGCAGTCCTATATATATTCCTCTACAAAATTTAAATTATCGGTACACAATAATTCTTTATTCTCACTTAACCTACTAGATTTTTGAAGTAAAAACCTGGCTAATAAGATTCTTATAAGAAAATACACATAAATGGGTCAATTATTGTACTTAGAATCAGTTTTAAAATAAGAGATCTGACGATATGTTAAGGTCATAAATGCGTTTTAGTTATGAGATCCTCAGAGCGAACATTATGCACCAAACAACCCGTCTTTCATTTTAAATTAATGATCGCACTGGATTTATTTAACAACTGCCAAAGGAACACCGATTCTTTAAATATCATTTGAAAAAAAAAAAAAAGAACTGTTCAGGATGAATTTACCTTCTGTTGCGCCTGCTCTTGATCCACAAGAAGATTCAGTAGAAATCCAGCAGACATATTCCTCAGCTGCCTTCCTGTATCTCCTGTCACACATTTTGAATGTTCCAGCACTTTCATTAATAATGGAAGACCGCCATGTTCTATAACCTTTTTCCTAGCCTTCCCTGCAAATACACATACGAGGACACCATCATTAGTTTATCCACTAACGCACTGCACAATGTGAAACGAGTCGTTAATAATGTAAATTTCAAAATACTCTCCAACTTTAGTAAGATTTTAGAGTACGTGAATTAAAACTTAATAATGAATAGACTATACTCTATCAGATAATACTAGCATGTTTCAAATTATAAGTGTGGCTAGTTTAATAATTAATCCCCCAAAGGAGAATGATTAACAAACTACACTTAAGATGTATTTAATTTACAATAAGATGTTGGACTGATATCAATCGTCTAAGGCCGTCAAAGCGCTGCGGGATAACAACCCACGACATGTAAATCTTCCGAGAAAAAGTAGCGATCGGGATCTGTACTCTACGTACCACCCCAGGACTTTCCTGGGGGTTTGAGAACACTCTGTTCAAATCAGAATGGCCAGCACGATCAAATTATAATTTTTGCCAGCTCCCCAAGATTCGCTGTTAGGCCATACGCGCTGCATTATACTTATACATCAAATTACTCTTTCACGTAATTGCCTGAAGACACCAACAGGTTATTGTTCGAAAGTTTAACAGGCAAAAATAAACAGAAAATACCACAAAATACTACGAGAGCAAAAAAAAATGTTAACTCTGGGTTTATAATATTGGCCCTCCGCGCGATACACAATCTTCATATTCATGAACTTTAAATAAATTCAGGGTTTTGTTTAAATTCCAGGTTTTCCAGGCATTCCAGCTCAGTAGATACCCTGCAATACATAACTGGTAAATATGCACTACATGCAATCTTCACGAGAAGTTCGCCCGCATCATTCAACTTCGCCGGGTAAACTTCTAATCGTCACTGTTCAAACTGAATAACATGTGAATTACTTTACACACACACGCGACGTTATGGTTCTACCTACACTGCTCAATAGCCAATCACGAAACGCAAAAACCAAGCGGCCGTAGCTCACTTGGTAGAGCATTGGTAACCGGTAGGTCCTGGGAACGATCCCGAGCGGCCGCCCATCCTGTCTGAGACTTTCAACAACTACACCAGACAAATGCAGGGATGATACCTACTAACTAGACCCCGAACGACTACTTTCCCCGACTTCCCTGGCCTACCTACCTTCCCCGACTATACTGATCCTAAAAGCAGGCCTCCCAGCAGGATATTGAAAAAATATAGGACAGTTTGGTTTATACAATAGAATATTATGCTCTGAAGCACAGAAAAAAAATATAAATGTATTGTAAGAAAAGGACAAGATTAAAATATAGGACAAATTTCCAAAATATAGGAAAAAATAGGACAGCTGGGAGCCCTGTAAAAGCCATAAATAAATTCAAGCGAAGAACAAAAATACGACGTGCATGAGGCCAGAGATAATCCTAGGTTAACTAGGTGTTCAGTAACTATACTCGCGGAAGAAATGGTGTAACGGAAACTGTGGTCAAGTCGAGGGCATGAATTCGACCATGGTCAAGTAACACGTGGCTAACTACACTTTAAGGACTGCAGCGTTAATGAAATTCTTGACTCCAACGGCAAGCTGGAATTTGAATTACGGCCTATAGGCAAATTTTCACTCAGGCCGGAATAGGGTTGTTGGAAGTCAGCCAGAGCCTAGTTTAAAGGTACCATTCCGGTATTTGTTGTGACTGAAGGAAAAAGCCTCTAAAAATGTCAGTACAGACGGGCAGCCGCCGAGATAGTTCAAGAAGTTTGGTATCCGAAGCCAGAAAACAGGAGCATAAAAAAACAGGTCTCAATTTTACTTTATTAAGATCATAGGCTCTCAATTTTTCACTTAAACTACAATGACTTCCGTCGAGCTCCCTTACGTTTATACAGGGTGTTCGAAAATTGCATGTACAACTTCTACTTGTCATTAATAGTCAATTACAGAACGCAAAAAATTCCCGTGTGGTTTGTACCAAGTTTATTTTATTTGTACCAGAAGTTTGTAACAAATATTGACAAGATTTTCCTGTTACTTGCTTACTTTTCTGATAATCCGAAATGAAGGCACAGGAGAAAGCAGTGATGAATGGTTGACTGAAACTAAATTAAGACGAAAAAGGTTAACGAGAATATTTAGAACTACGTACAACAGAACTTCTTCACCAAGAATCACAATTACCGTTCAACAAATTGATGTGGAGCCTTTGGAGCATGGGCTGAATGCTTTGAGAATCATTAATATTACACATATCGAACGTTTGTAGCATTGTTACTTAAATAAAGGACTGAAAATTACTATTCTTATAAAATATTTATAATAATTCTACATGTGCTATCATCATAAATCTTACTACACGAGGAAGTAGTACAGATAATTTTCATACACACTGCATAGTTTTCGTTACTTTCCTTACGTTTTATATTATACGAACTCTTTTTAACTTAACATGATGCTGTTAGATAAAAAAAGTTCTTCATATGTTAGGACAGAATTCAATGACAAACGTTTTGTTACTGCGGCGATGAACTTGCGAGTTGTGTAAGGCATAGAGTGAGTGAGTGGGATATGTAGCAAAACCTAATGACTTTTTCTTGACAAGCCACAAAAATAATTGATTTCTCCTTGACTTTTTATGACCTTCTTGAGCCGTAGACGACATGATTAGTAACTCAAACGTAAAAGGTCACAGTGCGATTGCCAACAGACACGAAACAACCAGTTCATCAACTTTTTTTTTTTCATTGCTTCAATTATAAAAATTGTAAGCTAGATAGTAAATTAGTTTAAAGTACACATGCACAACGAAGTTGACCCCATAGTTCTGGCCACAATCAAAATGCCTAATTTTATAAGCGTTTCATTCACGGCTAAGAAAAAAAAAAACTTACCATTTTCAAAACAAATATTGCCTAACGCCCTACATGCTTGGATCAACACGTCGTTCTCCTTCTTATTTAGCAAGGCGACTATAGTTTCCAGCACAGGCTTGTCAGTGCATAGTTCCCGACCTGCATCCGCTTTGGCGAGCTCTGCTACCACCTGTGCAGCTTTAGCTACCACAGGAGGCGAGTCCCGTTTCAAAAGGATCTGCAATTGCTCGAGTATTGTGGCGTGAGAACTCTGAACTGGAAAGAAATATTACAAAATATTAGTTAAAGGCAGTGGAGGTACAGTGCTTAATAAAATTAATTGGTACCAAGTTTTTTTACTCTGGCAGGTACAAACTAATCAAGTTTTTACACTAGAATTCTGAATTACATGGAACAAACCATTCGCTGAGACTAGAGTCGAAGAGGAATACAAATGATCGCCACTGGAGTTGAGAATAAAAAGGGTCTAGATAGAAATGTTGAGATACATGTGAAAGTCGAAAACAAGCATTCATAATTTATTATGTAGATGAAATGGATTACCGGGTCAACTTTTGGACCAGCCTGACCCGGAGGCCAAAGCACGGTTTACATTCTTACCTCATTATACATTGTTGGGTCTGAATAGTGTTTCATTTAGAGGTCACAGTGAACGGGGGTTCTACCCCTTAGAGGACGAAGAATACGTCACCGAAAAGTTCCTAACAATAGTAATAAGATATAGAAGTACAGTAGAAGTCCGATAGACTGGCATCCAACAGTCCGGAACGCCCGATTGTCCGGCACCATCCCAGGTTTTTTTTTTTTTTTTCCTGTAAACGCTTATGAACGACAGCTGAAAGCGCTTGGCGCGGTTCGGAACCACTCGGAAGTGTCCACTACGCGTCTGCTACTGTTAGACGCAATCAGCATTGTTCGGAATCAATCGGAAGCGTTCGGACTTTACTCGGCTGATACCACACACAGGTTCAGTTCATTGTTTTCGTAGTACGGCTTAGCCGATACCAGTACTGTAGTAAGAGGAACCGCCCGATAGTCTGGCATTTTCGGTAATCCGGCACCGGGCCGGTCCCGAACGTGCCCGACTATCGGACTTCTACTGTAGTCAAATATTCCCGGAAAGAACATAAATACCTCCTGGACGTGTGCAAATAACTCCCCTCCCCCTCGGAAAGGCTATTCTGAAAAAAAAATATGTAAATTTCACAAATTAAAATATTGATTGATTCAAGCCACAAGAATAAGAGAACGTCAACAGAGTCGGGTATGTCCGGATCACCATAAGTGACCCGTTTTCATCTCTGAAGCATACCAAGATGTGTACAATGAAAAAGCAAAGGGCTGGAACCATCACTCTGTAAGTTTTCAGACTCTGTTAAGTGTCACATAAAAGAGTAATTAAATCTTGTAGCTTCATCTGTCAAAGGTTTGAATGTAACGCGGGGCTGTAACTGTAGTTCATTATAGAGCTTTTCCTTTGTTCACTCAATTGTGTAATTCACGGTTTTTTTTTTTTTCTTCTTAGTTGCGATGAATGGGTGTTGGTTTGTAATGAAACTCAATCGCAAACATTTCTGAGCAAGTGTATGGTGCTTCCAAGGTTGCTTTACCGTCCCAAACCACAGTTCATCAAGTGGCTCCACAAGTTCCAGAGGTTTGGGGAGTTCATTGGAAGACGAACTGAAAAATCGTAATTTAGTAATAAGGTTAGGCCCAAAACAGCCTGAAAATAAGTCCTAGTTTAGTTTCGAAACTGCCAATCTCCTTACGGTCTAGAGAGCAAGGCTACGGATCACCACTTGGAAGGCGACGCTGGTTCAAACCCTGATCACGCTATCCATAAATTAGCTAGCTTTAAATGTCCATAGAAAAATAATAACTAAAATTTATGACTTGCCCTGGTTGCATTGAGATGGAACGATTTCTACAGAGCGCATCTTTGGAATGCTTTTGTTCGAAAATGTCACAGATATTCACAAGAGATCTCGTACTAAAGGAAGGAAGTGTTAGAAAGACGCGCTTGGTGTAAAATTTGTATCTAAAAAAAATGACGTCGCTCCGGTAAAAAAAAACAACTGTTCCTCATTTTTTTTGGCAGAATTGCCTAGTGACACCTCATATATTACATGATATACATCGTAGGGTCACGTATGGCATGTTCAGGCGTTACTCAAAACAAACTGTCTAAAATTCGTATACGAAGTTTAAAAAAAGGGGAGAATTTAGTCTTTAAAAGTTTGACACAAAATCTGGAAAATTTGTAAAAAATGTAAAAAAAATTATTATTTGCAAAAATAAATAAATGAAATCAGATAAAACGCTAATTTTGGAAAACAAAGATTTCTTGTTACATTTTGACATATTAAAAACTTTTCATACTAAGTGAATGTGTTAGTTATTTACGCACCTGCATTGGCATTCGGCAACTGAGCAATTATGGAATCCAAACGTTCTAGAACGTCATCAGAGTTCTTCTCAACAGCTATTTTTAATGCTTCCATCAATTTTGGCAAACTGTCTGCAACAGAAATAATGAAAAAAAAAAAAAAAATCATTAGACTAGAGTATTCCTTCAAGGAGATATTTGTACAGTCTCGTTCGAAAATAAAAAAGTTTTTGGCTCCTCCATCATTTTCAGTGTTGTAAACTCAGCCTTCTACTACAACTTTTCTGCAACTACGTTTCGCTATAGACGAAAAATGTCTACTCAATTTTATTATATTTAAACAACTACTTACTATATATAATGTTTTCATTTAAGAAAAAAAAAATTTACATTTTGAATACCATTGGGAATATTGGCACTACGAAACAGATTGAGACCCGTCCGGAAGAGTTAATTCTGAACCCCAACACGATTTCATTAATACTAATAAATACTGCCCTCTTCAAACTCATTGCTGTCATAGCCCTAAGCAGATAACTTTCCATAATTTTCAATTCTAGAAAACAATCGCTTAGCTGGTGGAAGCGTCAGAAAAAAAGTAAAAATCAGTGCACAAGTCCGGAACATTGGCGGCTAAGGAAATGTGTTCAACTAGCAAAAATTCTGATAAATTTTGCATTGTCTGCTTTTATTCTGCTCAGATCTGATAATTCAGATATATCTGACGTTCTCAACCTGGTCCCGAGCACCATGGTACTCTTGTCATGCGAGTAAAAGTGTGTTCACAAGCACGAACATCACCCAAGAAACTGTCAAGTAAAATACTGAAATAGAGTAATAAATTATAAAAACTGGAGAAAGAACGGAATTTTGGCCATATTCCAAGACGGGAGCTTCAGCCTCATGATAAATTCGATTTTTTATTTCACACTTAAAGGGGCACTCTTAAATATATATATATATATATAACTACTTTTTGTACAGAAATTTACACTCTGCAACTTTCACGAACATTCTTCACGTACGTACGTAGTACTGTTCACGAGAGAAAAACGAACTCCTAGAGCATAACTCTATTTTGGGGGGGAATTTCTAGAATGTCCATCAAAGAGAATATTCAGACGAATTCCTTTGCTTGTATGTTTTATTTATTTTTTTCTGATACAACTCTCTTAATTGTTTAGAGAGGGACTTTCCATCACTCTCCATAAATAACAGACATATTTGATCACAGTCGTACATCATTACCGGTAACAAAGAACACAAATACAAGGGCGTAAAGTGAATAGTTAAAGGAGAGGCATTGAAAGAAGTATCAAATATTTTTATACATGAGTGAGGCAATTATAAAACGACATTTAAATGCTAAATTATCGTAATGTACATAGCTGCTTTGCTAGTACAAGTATCTCCATCGCTTTCTTTCTTAACCATGTCGGATAAATTTTACTTTAGGCTCCCCTAAAAATTGTTAAATTTACAGGAGAATATAATGTGTCCTACATGTGTGGGGGTGTTAAAACGCAAAGTTTAACCAAGTTTTGAGAGACAAATAGAGTGAGACAGCTAAAACTACCTGCGACTATTTGGCAGTTTCGGCGTTTAGGCAGAGCACAAGATGTGAACGTGCCAAAGGCAATAATTCGTATAACTCGTCTTCGCTCCTCGACATACGTGATTAGTTACACGATTACGCTACTAGTATTTCTCCGCATGCCGTATTTGCATACAGTAATAACCACACGTCCCCTTCTGTAACCATTTTGGATTGCTGACTGTCTCTGCGTTTCTAGAAAAGCTTGTGTCAATTATTTATAAGGAAATCAGAGGTATAGAGAATACATATGGCTCAATAACTAGTGAAAGCTCGGGACCCAAAAGTAAAATCTATCAGTTATTTTCCAAGTGAATACTTAGTGAAAACCAGCAGTAATTGTGCCATATTTACGCGATATACCACTCACTCCGTTCAAATTATTCACACAGCCACTTCTATAAACACCTCTCACAGTCGACTATTATGCCTGACGTTTGGCAGGGTTTTCCTCGGTTTCTCCAGGCGAATGCCGGAATGACATCTTACGTAAGGCCCTGGCCGCTACCTTCTCATCCCTATCCTAGATGGAGCCAAAGATGCCTAAAGACCATAAATAAATTCGATCTATAAACACCTACCGATTGGCAACTCAAAATAAGTATAAAAAAAAAACATATTTCGTAATTAATTACGTAAGCACGTACTCTTATTTGATTATCACATACAAACATGGCGCCATACGGAGGAATACTACTGGCGTCACGTTGTGTTATAAATGAAACGTATTTCGCTACAAAATCACGGAAATAATGTCGAGCTAGCCAGTGAGCGAAAACGGGTCAGGTCTATTTTCATTATACCCGATGCATATTACGTTTAACAAACTCCATGTGCCCGTCCTCAATGCGGAGACAGCAATATACTGCCACGTATTATTCGCTCTTTCACTCTCATTTCACACTTTCATGACCCAAAACTTAGTTTTATCCATCGCTTTACAAATAGCTGGGTTCGGTTTATTTTATCTACTCCAAAGAAAGTAAAATTTACAGGCGTTGAATTGAAACACAAATCAGAGTACCCTTTGGAGTCATGAAGCAATAAGGAGGAAAGACGTAGATATACGTGGGACTGTATGAGCTTTCGCCATGGGGGAGGTTTGGGAGTAACTAATTGTCAACTAAGAAAAATGCGTAGATATATATTTATTTTAAAAAAAAAATAACCAAACCTGACTTTCCTAACCTAACCCACCCTGAGCTTAATTTATAAACAGTGAAAGAAGGCAAAGCTAAAAAAAAATGCCATCTCACAAGGAGACCGCCGTGCGGTCTACGGCGGTAGGCCAACGACTCGAAGGTCCCGGCAGGGGCATGGGTGTGGATTTTAATGGCTAAAGGACGAATCGTGACGGGCCGAAGTCCAGTTACCAGACTGACACATATAAAAATCCAGTTTACCGTAACATATCTTCTGTCGCTACCTATCGTGTTATGCATATGAAGTGACAGGGATAATTACTTTTAAAAAACTAGTCGTACAGAACGTATAATGTTGGTCAGAAGTTGGCTCAAGTTGAAGTAGATAAAGTAAACGTTATCCAAAATACTTCCACACATCCTGCGAATTTCTTCTGCAGGTTTTTTTTTTTTGGGGGGGGTGCCATGAACTGCATCTTACCCGCGAAATCTTCATATAACATAATAAACAATCTACCCGTAAACTTCAAACTGCCATGTCAATGTAACTTAAAATTGTAAACCTAAAAATGTATGCAACACAGATTTTGGTGTTTATTTACACATCCTGGTCTGAGAATATTAACGGACTACATGACCTGACCTAACCTTCTTGACTTGGGAGTATCTCTAGTGGGGAAGTCGGGTCCCAACCGCAGGCTAGTTATATATAGTCAAACTAACAGCTGAAGTATCGAATAGCAAGATGCGACTACCTTCACTTATGACAGAATATCTTGTACTGAACGTACACCCTTGTTACTGGGTTTTCACGGTTCATACTCAATTATAGCACGTACTCCACCGTATTGGAGATGGTATTTATTATCTGAAAACAATATCATTTTATTTAATAACTCCCAACTCTTGTTGTAATTTAAGTAATCGATTACGTTGTAATACATCAAAAAATCTATCAGAAGGCAAGTCAACTAAAAATTACCATTCTTTTCGATATCAAAGACAACGATGATACATACCTGCCATTGTTATATTGTTAATAGTAGGCTATCTTTGATATTCTCTCTCCATTTACTGAACACGCATAGTCTGTACATCAAATTGTCAGACTAACTTTTATATTTTATCTCCATTTACTGTTTATGCATCGCCTATACATCAAATTGTACAACGAAAAATTGTAGACGACAACTTGGTACACAGTGACGCATCTACTGCCATCTCTCGGTAAGCCAAGAAATGCGTACGAAATCTACTGCTGTACTGCCGTGACTGCACGCAAGTGTCTGCTCGATAAATTGATCTAGATTTCCTCCCCTCGTCATTTTAATCAGAAACACTTCGAATTACATTATTTTTTTACCTCATAGACAACTTCATCTTCAATTAATTGCGCAGTTATCACTATATTGGACACTTTAACACACAAAAATGTGTATTTAATATTTCGTTTGGTGGTAATTATGATGATTGAGGGTGACCATACATTAATTAATTACTCTATGGCATACGGAACCGCAAGTTCATCGTCGAATTAACAAACTTTTTCCATAGGCTTCTATCCTGAGCAAGACCAAGCCAGTTTTCATCACAAACACCTACTTCACGAAGATCCCTTCTAATATTATCCTCTCAACGTCATCTCGGTCTTCCTAACGTTCTCTTTCCCACCGGTTTACCAACCAGAATAGAATAGAATATTCGTTTCCCTTCCATCCGAGCTACATGGCCTGCCCACCGTAGTCGTCGCGATTTCATTATTCTAACAACATCGGGTGGGTCGTGAAGTTCGTTATGCAGTCTCCTCCATTTCCCAGTCACCTCGTTCCGTTTCGGACCGTATACCTTTCTTAAGATTTTATTTTCAAACTCAAACAATTTATGTTCATCTGCTAGGGTTTTACTTTACCGGAAGAATAACCGTTCTGTATATTTTCAATGTCAACTTTCTTGATATTAATCGCGAGGTTAGGAGTTTCTGGGCTGAATAGAAACATGCGTTGTCCGATGCCAAGCTACTTTTTATTTCTTCCGTGACCTCGTTTTTGCTTGTTACATATGCTCCCAAGTACTTAAATTTGTTTACTTTCTCTACGTACTAATTCTTAATTGTTATATATCTATTTCCATTATTCTCTGTGTTGGGGCGTATCATACGTCTTGTTTTCTCTATGTTTACATGTAAACCTATCTCATCGCACGCTTCTACTAAGACATCGGTGTTACTTTGTAGGGCATCTATCGTCCCCTATTAAATCTACGTCATCCTGTATACGAACAGTTGAGTCAAGACATTCAATGTTCGTCCCTTTTGGTCCTCTTTTATTTTCTGAATCGCATATTCTAACGCAAAGTTAAACAGTAATAGTGACAAGCCTGCAAGGCATCGCCTTGTTTCAATCCGTTGCGAATCACGAAACTATCTGACATATTATTACCTATCTTTACTTTGCTTATGGGGTCACTGAGACCCATCTTCACTAGTTGAACAATTTTTTTCGGAATTCCAAATTGTACCAGGATATTGTATAGTTTTCCGTTTTGATAGAATCATATGCTTTCTTAAAGTCAATGAATAACTGGTGAACAGTTCCACTGTATTCCCATTTCCCCCCTAAGATTTGTCCTATTCTAAGGCCTTTCTTATTCCTGTTCTCGGAGCCCCTGAAGCAGTCTCCGCCCGGAGACCCTAATGAGAGTCTAGTTTACCTTCGGAATATTTTACCCCAGGAGAATGCATGAACCATCTCTTACTATTTCTTGAGATGATTTAGTGGTGTAAGGTTGTCAGCTCTACGACCTCGTAGGAAAGGCAGACATTCAAGATGTGGTTCTCTGTCCATCTCTGAGCCTTGCCGATGTCATTCATCTTCAGCCTCAGGGTTGTAATGATGAAGCTGCTTCCCTTCACCATTATATTTTTGTTTGGGGTTATCTGCCCCTACCCTTGTAGATCCCTCTACTAACTGCAAGCAGTGTTGTCAGTTTCGTAAGAGCAAATTTCCCGTCCGAAACTCTAAAACTTCCCGATCAGATACAACATTTCCCGCTAAGTAAATAATCGAATTTTCAATGCTACGTAGTCTTAATGGTAGTTCTTTACTTTTACATAGTACTTTTCTTAATGGTATATTAAAATTTAAAAAAGAAAAAACATTCTTATGTATGCACAATATTTTTTAAAAGTGAAATTTTAGCGTTCGCATTTAATGGAAAATAAAAACATATCGGTTTCACACTAATCGTCTTCTTCTTTGATATTAAATTAGAATGCTGATATCTCATTTCAAAGAAAAATATTTTTCGGAGCATAGATACGTTGGAACTGTTTTATATTTTTTGATATGAAATATATTTTATTTAGCGACGAATATATGTTAGATTACAAATTTTGCGAAAGGATAAATTAAAATTGATATTATGTGTATATGCACAGAGTGAATCTTGCAGTTTACTTTCAAAATGTACGTTAATAAGAAATTTAAACTTTATCAAGTGGACATAATAAGTATCTGATTTGATTATACATTCTTTGTATGTGGCTATATTCTTGATATACTCTCAATCAAGAACTATGACATTTTTCTGAATCAAAATGAAAATGCTCCTTAAATAATTATCACAAAACATAAAGAATACACATAGAAAGTACAATAAATATGTTATTTAAGTTCTTGTTTTAGTCTCATCTTTCAGAAATATGCTTATGTAATCCTTCGTAAAGTATAATAAAATAATGGATGAATAGCAGATTGAACAAAATGGCACCATATCCGCCAACGTTTATTATGAAGAACAACTCGAAACAAGAACAACACTGAACAACTGAACAACAACAACAACACCGA
>JAGDQP010006752.1:0-30495 GCA_022664845.1 Lepisma saccharinum | reverse complement strand
CAAGAATCTATAAAGTGACTGTATATGAGAGACCACCCCATGCTTTTCTTTTTAATCATATATAAAATTATTTCTTACTTTTTAGTACGACTTGTTTAAGAAAAGTAAGTTTTTTTAAAAAAATATTTTAAATTCTAGTGATTTGTGTAGCATCTGCTAACTTTTCTAAGAACGTTAGATAAACTCGTTCTATGACGGGGGATGATTACATTGTGACGTAGCCTTTAAAAAAAAATGAAAGGGTGGGTACAAACTGAAGAAGAGACAAACAACTGAAGTTTCTCCTACATTTTGAAATTCTGAGCTGTTACAGTGACAGATTACAACAAGAGTTTTTTTTTTTCATAGGGTATAATGGTGGCAATTAACGGAATTCAACCTTACTTTTATATATTTAATGCTTGCATGCGCACCTGTATACATTATGTTAAACTTTTTATTTCTTTCAACAAATTTCTGGTCGCCCTATCTTAGTACCATAGGCTACTATTTTCTTTGTTAGTATTTCTACTTAATTTTGAGTCTTACATGTTAGTTACTATGTCTAATAGACAACAGTAAAATCTAGTTTCTGGCTTGCTTTTCGTTTTTTTTTAAAGCTCAATACCAATGATGTTGTCAAGTGAATTACCAGCATATTCGGTGTTTATTTAGATATTGAACATCTTTTCTTATTATCTACATTTTTCCTTCAAGAAACTTCTGTACAGTGTCAGACATAACATATTCAAAAATTAATATAGCTCGGTGTCCTGCACGACCAGGGACGTACTTAGGGGCTGCTCCTGAGGGTCCTGCTCCCCTCCGAAATTCCGATCTATATGTAAAATAATATAATTGTACTAACACACACACATTTGTTTATATATATAAACAAATCATAGATAGATAGAATTTGAAATGTTAAAGTGGATACACGTTTAATTAGTAGTATAGTCATCAAGATTACTATAAATACCCAGATTTTGGGAGGGAAAATTCCATTTTTTTATTTTCCCTTCCACAGAATTTTTCCGGCTCACATCACTACTTCTAACTTTAGTCTTCAATCAAAATATAATTTCACACAAGCAACAAAAAATAGTTCGGTGTGATAATTGATCTTGAGTGGTATTGAAAAATAGGTTTATATCAAATCAAATAAATACCTACGGCTACAAGTAGATCATAGAAATTGGTATTCCAGCAAAAGACTGAAAACTTTTTCTTAGAAAAAAAAATAGTTCACTAATGATAATTAATTTGGAATTAACTGCTGTTGAGGGTTTGTGGGCTTACCATCTTGTGAAGGAAAAATCACATTTTCATTTTGTTCAAATGAGTGTGCAGTTCATGTAGAGTAAATTTAACTGTACCAAGACAATGTGTCAGGCCATAGTTATGAATGTATTTGCTCCATTTTCATTACAAGAATTAAAGAAAGAATTACGAAAAGATCACTGTATTACTTAGTTAACTGGTGCATCCAACCATGGACATATTAAACTATTTTCAATTTTAGTGACAACCTTACCCCAAGGCATTGGCTTGCAAATCTTAGATTTTCAGTCACAGCCAGGGTTAACTTAAGATATTATTGTTGATTTTTTAACAACTGAAGAAAAATGTAGTCGTTTTTTGTGAGGACAACACAAATTGCCTTGTTTAGATTACTAAGATTGTTGCGATGGTAAAAATCATGGTTGAAATAACTTATGTTTAGACTACGAAACTTAACTTGGTTATTGTGTTTGTACTGCCATTGTCAGTAAAGAAACAGGTTACACACTTAGAGTAAGGAATCTCGATTTTCCGTACTCTAAGGTTACGCGGTAGAGGTTTAAATTATAAAATAATGAGCACAAATGAATTGATTGTAGCGTAACATTTTGTAGATCAGTTCTGCCATCATTCTTTTATACTTTAAAAGTGATACGCACCACTAGGATGCTATATATTTCGATAAAGAAAGAAATAAAGTTACGAAGTGGGCTTCGCTTAACGGCCATCTTGCGTTTAGATAACTAACGCAAGAAGATAACCGTCGTAATTGAAATCCCTGTTAACGGTAACTACCGTTTACTAAAATGATCTCGATTAACATTAACCGTGGTAAGATGTTAGTAGAGTAAACAAGGCAAAATATTAATTTTGGTGACCCAGCAAGATGTTATGTTAATAATGCATATAGAAAGTAGGAGTTGTTTCTGGTATGAAAATCCGTTCACACATTATAACAATGCAATTTAGTCTGCCTATGGTTGATTGCCTATTGATGTCGAAAGTGTTGCTGTCTGTTTCTAGAGATACACAGTTAAAATAACTAAAAGATTTCTCCGATTTTGTGTAAATCGAATAATAATATTCAGGTTAAGCAAACACGATGTTTATTACTAATGCCTGTCGTTGAAAAAGAATTATAAAATTGTTTTTTTCTTTAAAATTATACTCGTATTTCCTAAGCCAAATTATGTGGCCAATAGAACAGTTTAAAAAGTCTGTTTTGTAAATCGATGTTCAGCCATTTGGTTCTTGTTTGTACATATCAAGCAGCATAATTTCATGAAGTTGTTTTCAAATTTGAAGGAGAGTATGCATCCGCTATAAAGTTTTGAAGTCCAAGAAAAGGAAAAGAATTGGTTTCTTCCAGTGAGGATGTAACTAAACAAATTCCAAAGTGATGAGTTAGTGAAGGAAAACATAGGGATGACTATTGCGTGACATATGAAAGATGCGCTCAGTATTTAAATGGTTAGTCCACTTCAAAGAACTTAAACTTTTCCACTGGGCTTCACTGTTTTCAGTGCAAGTGTGGTCAAATGTAGAAACAACTATAGATTTTGTTGCAGAAAGACCTTTGTTGAGTTATGAATTAGATAACAAACTTTTTGACGAGTTCTCGTGTATTACGTAGCATAGACTTCTAACTTGTGATAAAGTGTCAGGGTGGAATACATCTAAGGTACCAGTTGATAAGCGTTAGGTTAAACTACGTATTTACTCACTTTGAAGAAAAACATGATAAACCATGACAATAAGTCCAAAATATGTCACAGTGTAATGAAGGCCTCTGTTAAACGAGTTTTCTCCCAAATGAATATATAAACTAAGGATTGAAGAGAAAACTGAGCTTCAGCTATCAAAACTTAAATCACTATTAGTTACAAAAATAATTTTTCAGAAAACGTGTTTAGAGTTTTATAATTTTTTAAAAGAACTTATGAGCTGCTGAAGAAAATCTCATCTGTGGAAAAGTATGAAATAAAATGTAGTGCATGTTCCATTTTACATGTATAAGCTGTAAGCTACAAGGTTTACTGTTTTACTTATTTTTAGCTGTTAGAAAAAAATAATTAAATCTAATGGGTTCTAATTATTTTTTTCCTGTGCAATGCAGAGACTTTTCCAAAGACACGTCAGAATTTAAAGTTATCGACAGACGGACAGGGCGATTGCATAAGGCTTCATAGCACTAGTTGCTGAAGCCTAAACTATTACACGATACCCAAATTTCCCAATTGCAGACACATCTGAATATATCATACGAATACTCATGTACATAAAGATGAAATAGAAGTCTGTTTCGTCTCTCCTGAAAAAAAGAAGTCGTCTTGATCATGTGTACTACATTTTTCTTTTAAGTTTCTATTAAAACGAGGAACGAAATGAAAGTTGCTATTAAAATGCATCTTTTGAATCTTAAAAACAAAGTCTTAATTATGTGTATTGAGAGACCCGGTCAAGGTAGTCCAGTTGGTAACGCAACGAACTTCAGATCGGCAATGCTAATCATATTGGCTGAGGTATTCCAGTTTTCCTCGGTTTCATAAGTCAAATACCGAGATGGTACATTAACTAAGGTTCTTGTCGCTTCATTCCCTGCAAGAGCGATCGTCGAGGAGTCGCAGTTCAATCCATGGCAAATGACTTCATAGGATTGGAAGAATCCCAACTCTCAAGGTATTCCTAACCCAGGGAATTTCCTCACAAAAAATAAGAATAAATTGATTTGTTCTGGAACCTGATCAGGCAAACAGTCTTCACGAATATTTTTGTCTGACCCTCCAGAACACACTGAAGCTCATCCATGATCACGCAGGAGACTCTGACCCGAGGTGATAAACTTTGGTTAATTTAGCGAGATTCTTCAAAATCAAGATGAAATATTATTTATTGAAGGCAAAGAAAATAAATCTTTTTCTTATTTTAAGTGTTCTACATTGAAACGAAAAGAATGGATTTTTAACAGCCATTCTGATAATTAAAAAAAAACATATTATAGGGACGTGACATTCCCGACTTTACTATTTTTAATAGAGAGACTATGAATAGCAACACACCAAGGAAAAATAGCCTTATTGTTTATTCAATTTGTGAAATTTTCCTAGAAATAAGATGGAATTTATATAAGTTATTTCTTGAACAACGTTATATTTTCTGCAAAATACATTGCAAGCGTTTGATCTTTACAGTCACATAAATTTAACTACGGAACAAGTCAACTCGCATTTAATATAATTTAATACGTGAACACATTTTCCACCAAAAAGGTTTGTCTCGATAGCTGTTTCTTTGACAAATATGTCTATTTTTCATATAGTTGTTGTTTTCCTTCAGCTGCTTCAACATCTGAATTATGGAAACTCCGAAGGTATGTTGGCTAACGAAGTAATTTTACAAGTATTAGTATGTGAAGCTACAATGTTAATAAGGTCACAAAGCTTGTTCTCATTTTAAACAATTAGTTTCTACTACGAATTGATAATAATTATTTTTGCATTGATTTCAACAGAATTGAAGAACGCTTGTTTTCAGTTTGCTACGAATATTTACTATCGCTACTCAACTTGTAAAATAACCGATACGTTTGGCAACAGAGTAACAAAGGATCTTGAATGACCATACATAAATGTAATGGAACGGCAGAATCAAGTATAAAAAATATTCACCAAACATTAGATCAATAGTGCCACTTCCAGTTAAGCCTAATCATTCTGAACTTACATGCATACAGAAGCAAAGATTACACACTTTTCTCATAAAAGCGCACTCAAAACGGTACCGCGTGCTCACGCCATATTTAGTGACGAATTACAAAGTGCAACATACCATGAAATTCTAATTCTCTTTCGACTGTTAATGACCATAACAATATTTAGGTAAAGGTGTAGCTCAGATATAATACGTTATTATTGTGAAATATTATACATCAGTGGCATTTCTATTTCATTACTTTGTGAATACAAGAAAAACGCTATGTTGGCCCATGGTAATGTTGAGTAGCGTTTTATCTTTATTATTCTTTTCTGGTCTTTAAGAAAACACCATGCAACAACCCGACTTTGTACTTACAGTATGGCTTTGACTATACCATCCCGCCATTCATCCAGTGTAACTCAAGGAAACACTAGACAACACATTAAAAACCCTTTTTCTGTCCTTTACGTGAAAATGATTTTGTGATAGCTGATGAATTTATTTCCTCTGTAATCCAAATTGATCTAATATGCACCACTTCTAAGGGATAGACACTTCCCATGTGCTTATAATTACTGTTGTTCAAATATTATACAACTTTTTGATTGAAATATGAATTTCCGCAAAAGTTGTGTAAATGACGCAAGTCAACAACTCGTATAATAACTTCGTTATTTGCACCTAATGTAATTGAATATCAAATATAGTTTTGTTCTAAGGGACTAAATTTAAAAAATCTTCTGTTCTTTTTCTTTTAGCCAACTACAGACGTCGGTCGTCTTTCCTAGTAGCAGGTGGAGATGATGCGAGGCCTGGACAGTTTCCTTTCGCTTTGCATATAGTAATATCGCCTTATGATGCTTTTCTATGTAGTGCTTCGTTACTACAGGAGGAATGGATTCTTACTGCTGCGCATTGCACTCTAGGGTAAATTATTATTTGTATACGAATTCGTATGTACAGTTTACAAACGAAATAATACTAGTTAATTTGGATGTTGTATTCTTTATTCAGGAGGTCACGAACACGGAAGAATTCCACCATATACCATGCTGCGACGACATTCTCGGGGCAGTACCATTCCCAACTGGGAGTAAGTGATTAATGAAAAAGAAAATCTGATTTCTAATCTACCTATGTCAGTGCACTGTAAAATTTCAAGGCACCGAATATGATACCGTGTCCTAATATGAGATCCTGGGCTAACTGCGTAAGTATGTGTTGTATTCTGTTGATGACGACGGAAACCTCTAATATATTAGTTATGTCAACTACTGGGTAGTCGTTGTGATTGTCAAGAAAAATGCTGGTGATGAAGGAAGCCTTTTTGCGAGTTTTCTATAAGGTAAATTTCGATACTCTTTTGTATGTACAGATAAGTTACGATAAACTGTTCCATTACAACATTCGATAGCATGTTAGTAATAGAAAGAATGACAAATCTGAGCAACTGAGTCTAACGAAATCTAAGGTTACTGTTCCGAATTATAATGGCCGGCACTGAAGCTCCCCCACTATGTCAAACTCGAAGATGCATGCATACGAGAAACCTCGTCACCTTATAAAGCGCTATTATCTGCCAGCCTTCAGCGTCGCACGGGTTTAATGCTTATGTTGTTACCGATGGGCACACGAGCATTCTGGAGCTACAGATTCCCCTTTCATCTGCCCTTAGTGTCAGATATCAAAGTGATACGAATACAAGTCATATTTGGATACAAAATGTATGAGTGGTCTCATATTAGGCGCCATTTTTTTTCATTGTAATTTTGTTATGTTTTCGTTTCGTTTTAAAAACAACATAATTACACATGTACAATTTATGTATTTGATGCATCCATATATAATCGGTGCTCGAAGTGGGTGGGATGGGGGACAAGGTGACACGCCGTACCCTTACCTTTTTCATTTTGGATTTGGCGTACCGGTACCACTGCCTGTTATTAATGGGAGCTCATTCATTGCCTTTACTTTCAATAGACAATCACCGCCACTAGGTGCAAGAGTACCATTACCTTTTCTATCCCACTTCTGCAACCGTTCCCCTACCTCTTCTAACCCACTTCGAGCACTCTATATAATAATTGCATTTGCAAATTGTGTTCGTTCTATTATCTTTCTTTTCTTTTCATTGATTCAGTGAAATAAAAAGGGTGCCATATTCGGTGCCTTTACCATTATCTAACCTGTCTTTTCCAACCTAACCTAATTAAGCTTAACTTGTAATATGAAAAAAAAATGCAAAGGGAATCTTTCTTTCTCTGACAATGAAAACTGTCTATCCTGACCACCCGCCTTCGTTCACTAAACCTGGAATTGAAACATTTATAAATTGTCAAGAATACATTTAAAAGCACAAGGGAGCTTTTAATCATAGATATCGTAGTAATGTTATTTTAAAACAAGTTGGAGCTGCGATTGTGCTAACAATCGCAGAGGCTTCGGAGCCTTGATAGCATTATAGGCACGCAAGCAATCATTTTAATAAAATAGGTTGGCAACATTGACAACCGCAGTGCTTAGGTACGGGAGAACCCATAGTACTTTTCTATTGTCCCGAATAATGTTTACACCAAGTTTGGTGCTGCTATGAATGAAGAAATGTTTATTTTTTAATAGAAAATAGGTTGGCAACATTGGAAATTGGAGTGCTTGGAGACGTGGAACCCCCTCAGTGTTTTTCTATTATGTCGAAAAACTTTTATGTTCAGTTTAGCGCAGCTAAGTTTAACTGAATGGATGACACCATAATCGGGATTATAAGGACCCTCTTGCTATAACATCTCTATCGAGGGTCATAAAAATAATAAAAACTTAATGTAGACGGAGCTCGAACCCGGGCCTCCCACTCGAAAAGCCGACACTCTACCACTTAATCGATCGAGGCATCTGTAAACAAACTCTTTCCAAAACGTATTTAATGGTTTGTTCGGGCGGGCTTCACTGTTTCAACTAGTGTACATTTTGCGTTCTAGTGATTGGTGCAGCTTGTAACCGGGTCAGAAACGAGTGTAGCTGAGTGTAGATAATTGACAGTCGTATTCCGTTCTCAGTGTATGTGTGAGAGAAGAGATTATAGATGACGTTGCTTACTAGAAGAAGGAAAAGATTACCTGCCCGTTCGAGCGAGAGCTGTAGAGGATTGCATGAATAGACACTGTGACGGCATATTCATTAACACAGTTCTGCACTACCCATCACTTCCAGTAGAGATAGTGCAACACCGAACAGACCACCCGAACATACCTTGAATTATTCATATCCGAAGAACAAAATATAAGTATCTTTTAGAAGTAATTTTATAAACATATCCCATTTTCAGTTTGAAACAAACTTTTAAAGGTGCAATACAGTTGTCCTTGCATTTCATTGATTTGGACTGTTTAGTACTGAAAGTCTTGCGTTGGCATTTAGCAGAATAAGAAAAAAGTAATAAATATGTTTCAAGCAATTGTTATTTTATTATCCTATTGTATTACAAATGTGCATTAACTTTTAAGATATACATATCCGTAAAAGATATTTTTGTATCATTCAGATGCATTAAATATTTATAGTAAATCTATATTTTTAATGCATCGAATTCTTCCTTTATTGAATACGAATTAGTATTTGCTGTTTTAATTTATACGTTGCATGCTATTTTATTCTTTCAATGCTACTTTCCTCTTTGCATCCATAAAATAAAGACCAGTTTCCAGATGCATTGAACAAATACTTGTATATTTGTTCCTATTCATTAATTTATTGTTTTATTTTCAAATAATTTTAATACGTCAAATCACAAAAGCAGCTTTAAAGAATATATAGTTTCACAACTAAGAATAGATACTTGAGTGAAGACAAAGTAAGAAGGAACATAAATACAAAAGAGATAATTCATTGTCATAGAAATTCTTTTGTTACGCGTAGTTAGATCGTACATCATTATTTTAATTTACGTATCTTGCTGTTATAATTTGTTTCAATGGATATTGAAGGCATTCGGGATGGAAATTGTGAGATGAAAGGATAGTGTGCATTCGTTTCTTGATTCTAAATATTTTATTATCTAAAATCATATGTATATTTTCTTCATTTCAAAATTTAATCTTATGTTCAGTAAGTTTACTGAATGGCTTTACTTTCGTTGGGCTTTGACTGTAATGAAGTAAGAAACTTTTCTTATCACTCGAGAATGAACCTACATAAAAGGAATCATTCACACATCGGTTACAATATTTTGAACCTTCTTCTTGGAACTTAATGTAAGATATACGTTTTTCACAGATAGTGCTTCAGTTTTCTATGTCTGGGTTTTTTTTCTTTAATTAGAGGAAAACAAATATTTACCCAAGAACGTGACGCTTCCTATGGAGATATGATAGTACAATTCTCAGGCGTCGATGAGTAGAAATAGTATAGGATTGTGTTCGGGACGGGCGTAAGCCATAGTGCTCTTACCGCCCATAAAATTCATTTTATCTTATAGGATCATGTATATCTGTAATTTTTTTTTACAAGGATTAGGTGGGAGAGCAGGGAACTTATATCGCTCAATAGAGAGTGTTTTAATACTATAATAATAATAATTTATTATATCTGGCTCCAATTTTGACTGAGTTCCGTCTACAAAGGTGGCGATTGTTTCTTATTATCAAACTATAGACCAAATACTATCTTAAGTACCATGGCTAAGATTGTTTGAATCTATTGTATGTGAAAATATATTGT
This sequence comes from Lepisma saccharinum, assembly GCA_022664845.1. Lineage (NCBI taxonomy): Eukaryota > Metazoa > Arthropoda > Insecta > Zygentoma > Lepismatidae > Lepisma > Lepisma saccharinum. Next base: position 20,826 of record JAGDQP010006752.1, on the reverse strand, counting down.
TTAATTTGAAACATATGTTCAAAGAAGAACAACATGTCTTCATTCCAGGGAAATCTGTGGTAACAAATCTTTCTCAGATTACAAATTAAATACAAGGTTATATTACAAAAAGCTCTCAATGTGATGTTATTTATATAGATCTGGGTTAAACATTTGATAGTGATCATCATCTGGTTCTAATAAATAAACTTAGATTGGATTATCTCCCACATATCTAAAATGGTTCGAGAGTTCTCTGTCTAGTATAATGTTTAGAATTAAAATAGATTATACCATATCTAATGAAGGCATAATACGTAACGGCATTCTCCAGGGGGTCACCTTTGGGTCCACTTCTATTTAATATTTTTATGTATGATATTTCCGAAGTTGTCAAACACTCGAAACTGATATTATATGTTGACGATTTAAAGCTTTATGGAGAGGTAAATGATTATAATAAAGACAAGCAATTATTCCAAGATTATCTCAACAGTATAACTGCATGATGTACCAAGAATAAAATCGGGGTAAATCCTCTCAAAACTAAATGCATTGGCTAAACTAATAAGACTCAGTACTATGTAAGTAACTACAAAATAAACAAAATGGATGTTTTGAAGGTAAAGACTATGAGGGATCTGGGTACTTATTTTGATTCTATACTTAACTTTAATAATCATATCACAAGAATTCCAGGTGAAGCTAGAAAGTTAATATGTTACATTTTTAACCAATGGTATTAATTTGCAAACATTGAGGCGTATTTAACGCTTTACAAAACTCTTGTAAGGGCAACGGTAGAATATGCTACGTCGGTGTGGAATGACTTGACTGAAAGTAGCAATAAAACTATTGAATCTGTACAAACATCTTTTATTAGACTGCTTTGTTACAAAGTTAACTTGCTATATTATTCGTATGACTACAGCTACTGGTGTGATACCTTTACACTTGAAATTATGGAGCAATGATGAAAAAAATATAGACAAAAAAATTTCTAGACAAGATTTTGGATAATACAGCTCAAAGCTCTTATTTTATAGGAAAACTCAGTTTTGTTATACCCTTGTACAACACTCGAAAGCACAAGCTGATACCAACATTTGACGAAGACGCTATAATTTTAAATCGAATAATTCGTAATTTTAATAAATAGTAAGTCACCTCTACACTTGTAAATATGTTCTGCATTTATTTTACAATTTTTATTTAATAAAAATGCATATGTATTAGATAATTCAATTTAAACATATATTGTACTGTTATGAAACCTTTACTTTTTTTTCAACAACTCTGACTTCATAGTATTGGTGTCATTTCCTTTGTTATTTTGTATCCAATTCTTTACTTACATTTGTAATCAATATGTATCCTTACGTTGCAGTGCTATATTGGTATTGTACTGTTCATAAAGATATTACATTAAATTGTTATTAGTATTATTAAACGAGATGTATTGAACTGAATGAGTTTCCCTTAGGCCTACAGATCGATGTCAATTGAGCAAAGTATTAAAAAACTACCTTTAGGTACAGTCACAGAAAAAGGTATTCCGAAAACATAGCATTTAGTTTTTTAAAACTGGAGCAACCTTTTGCTTATCTCAGCGATTTAGTATCTTCTGGGTCCTTTGAGTGAAGTTAAGTGATTCTACCATGTATAACACACGCTTCCAGGAGTAGTGCCCCAAGTTCCACCTAGTGAAGGTGTCGGGCGTGCTAGCATACTCTTAAAAGATAATTTATCAAGGCTAAATGATTTATCCAATAACAGACTGGGAGGATAAAGAATGCTTAATTTATTTAGGTTCATGGAGTATCGGACTCCACAACTGCATATAGCAGAACCATTAAATTAATATAACATTATGATTTAATTCAATGCCATCCAACTTGGCAAAACCAAGCATAAGCATTTACATACATTAGTCGTGTAACTAGTAACAACAGGCTAATAAAAATGTTAATAAGACAAAAACGAATGAACAGAATCACAAAGAACGTTAGTAACAAAAGAAATATAAAATAAGAATTGTTATCCAAAAGAAACGAAATGATTTTGTCTATAAATAAAAAAGTTGTCCACTTCGCACTTTAGCACATTTTGGTGCTGCCATCTGTTGAGCACAAATTCAAACTTTCACGTAAATAGGAAACTGCCACAAACTTAACTTACATTTATGGGTCAGATGCTCAGCTGTGAATGTCTGAGGAACTGCAAGTAGCAGAGTCAGGCCATAAGTGCCTATCTAGCTCATAAATATGTTAAATAAGAACTAAATGCTATGTTTCCCGGAATACTTTTTTCCGTGACTGTACACTGATCATTACACACAGTACCTAATCCAACATTGTAGATAGTGTACTGTAACAGAGGTTGAGATTCGGTTTCCTTTCCCCACGGCCATATTACTGGTAAAACTTGGGTAGAATATAAAGTATTGGACCCTATATGTTACCCTAGATCTCAGAATGGTCACGAAAGGTGACTGAAAATGGACGAATTTTGAGAATAGGGAAAATTGCACAACGGGGCAACAAAAAACAATATATATAGAAACATGCAACGCACAACTAGTTTAATGCTTATTTTAAATTTGCATTTGTATATTAATCTGGTATAGTCACATAGTATACATTTTCAGACTGAAAACATTTCTCAAGGGTCATTTTCCCTGAGTTTGAATGTACCGTATCTTTCTTCTGTATTTTGTTTAACAAGCGTTTTCCGTTTTAGCTTTCGACCTGATATCAAATTAGAAGCACATTTTGGGACTTTGTCACATCCAGATAATTCTACGTCTGACCTTATAAAAGTAAGAATTATCGAAACATATATTCATCCAAATTTTTCAGACAAAACTTTATGGCATGACATTGCACTTTACAAACTGGAAAGCCCAGTTGAATTATCAGGTAAGTATTCAGGTGAAAACATAGTCTATATACACATGTATTTATCCGAATTATTCAAATATTCATGGCATAACACTGCACTTCTAAAACTGGCATAGCCAACTGAATTTACAGATGCATTGTGAGTTGTGATGACACTTTTAGGAGTGACGTTACCTGTTTTTTGTTTGTTTTTTTTACCTATAAACTTGTACATGCCTCTACCCTCTCCCTTGAGGTCGAGAAAGCATTTGTAAGGATTCCGAAATACGGAAATAGTTGTTGTTCTTTGGTAGCAGTGTACCGTTACTTTGGCCTCACTTATCCTCACTCTCCACCCCTGTATATCTTAAACTCATCTCTGCTGGACCTGGTTGACTGGGTATTTTCATGGGGATATTATATTACTCAGTGTTACGTAGGGTATCCGTACTTTGAGGTGACAAATGCTGTCCCGTTTACACGGGATAGCTGTCCAGTTTATACAGCCATTTCTCCCGTATTTAAACATTTCGCTTCTACCGTGATTACAGCTATGCATTTACCGTTTCTTCACTTCACCCGATCCTGTAAAATTTGATTTCCTTAGCTGGCTGACTTACTAAAGTAATCCATCAGCACTACTAAAGTAATTTTATAACATAATTCTGGATCCAGTAATCTTACCTTTGATATGAATTCAAAATCGGTTGTGTTCTTTTCCTCTAAAGTTAATTTCGATGCTGTACCAAATATCTTTGTTCTGAGTATTCCTAGCTCAAATGAATTTGTTGAAATTTTTTATCAATTCTTAAAAACAGATGGAGCATAAATGTTCAACTAGGGTAATCAGAAATTCAAGTTTTACTTACTTTTGATGATAATTGTCAGGAATCTCATGACTTGATTAAGTTAGATACAGCATTACTCGGAAGTACTAAAAGTGAAGTAAAATATTATGTAATGTAAAGAAAAACAACAGAAGTAAAATAAATCATGTATCCAAAATTTAAATAAGTAGCAGTTTGCTAATTATCATAATTTATGTACTTAAAATTCGATTATGTATTTCCAAGTGGAACATTGAGTTCCGCTTAATTTTTTCCTTGCTACTTGGTGTTGCGAGAATTGCATAACGATCATGATGATGAAATTTCCTTGAGTTAACTGTCACGATCTGTCCCGTATTGATATTTTAAAAGCCTGGCAACCCCTTCTTCATCTTGTCCTCCTGTCCTGCCTCCTTTTCTAAATATCTAGAGATGTCCTTCATTGTCCAGTGACCAGGTTAAAAAGTTTCGAATTGGGCATATTCGTACTGCTGTGATCCAAATTCTTAATTTTAATAAAATGTTCGTTACTGAAATGCTGCATCAAGCAAATGGTTCATCGTCTGGTAACTATTTTTCCATTTTCATTAAATTTTATTACTTGATAGGAAGACGCAACAAAAAGAGTAAAATTTTGTCTAACTTGCCCTGTAAAAACTGAAATTTGAAAGTAAGAAATTCTTGTGTTCGTCAGTGTCTCTTTATCGGATTTTAAATGAAAGATAGCCATAGTTGTCTACCGAACTTAGCTTAGTTATCCTCCATTGGAAGAAAAATCCGCAGTTGTCCTCCATTTTTAACTTTAATGTCCACCATTGTGTGGCAGTTTCCTATTTACGTGAAAGTTTGAATTTGTGCTCAACAGATGGCAGCACCAAAATGTGCTAAAGTGCGAAGTGGACAACTTTTTTATTTATAGACAAAATCATTTCGTTTCTTTGGGATAATAATTCTTATTTTATATTTCTTTTGTTACTAACGTTCTTTGTGATTCTGTTTATTCGTTTTTGTCTTATTAACATTTTTTATTAGTCTGTTGTTACTAGTTATACTACTAATGTATGTATATGCTTATACTTGGTTTTGTCAAGTTAGATCGCATTGAATTAAATCATAATGTTATATTAATTTGATGGTTCTGCTGTATGCAGTTCTGGAGTCCGATACTCCATGAACCTAAATAAATTAGGTATTCTTTATCCTCCCAGTCTTTTATTGGATAAATCACTTAGTATTGATATCTTTTAAGAGTATGCTAGCACGCCCGACATCTTTGCTAGGTGGAACTTGGGGCACTACTCCCGGAAGCGTGTGTTATACATGGTAGAATCACGTAACTTCACTCAAAGGACCCAGAAGATACTAAATCCCTGAGATAAGCAAAAGGATGCTTCAATTGGTAAAAAGTGATCTGGTAACCCTTGTATTACTACAACAGTTAGTTTTAATAAGTTTTATATTAATAAATTTGCACTGGTATTTTTCATACATTTGTTAAAATATTTGTGTAAATATTAAACTGGTTGTTTGCTGTAAGATCATATTAGTGGTGGAAGACCTGACTTAAAGTAACACTCACCAGGTGACAGATCCCGATTTTGAGGAAAATCTCCATATAGGTACAGTGCCTAGCTAAACCTTTCACAGTCAAAATTATAGGTGCTGTCGTGAACAAATAACGACAGGGGAACCCAAGAAAGATGGAACGTAGAGAGCAGGTATATCCAATACAGAGAACGGAAAACGCCTTTCCTTCTATAAACTGTAACATATATTGAAAGCAAATGGCTATTAATTGATACTGGACAGGAGGCGATACATGCTGGAGGGTATGACATCAATGACCGCCATCTTGATTATGCTTCAAAATGTTTAAATAGTAAGTAGGTCATATGATATACCAATCTGTGTTGGAATGTTCCAAGAAACCCAACGATGAAGTTAGTTTTGGCATAATTCTAATCCTGTATGACAAAATGACACATGAAATTAACCTGGAGAATGTGTGAGTCAAATAATGAAAATACATTTTCTGTAGAAACAATAGAACGAACGAAAACCAAACGGCTACAGAAGAGGTACCGTTATGTTGGACAATATGATCTACATGGCCGCAACATGAAGTGCAATATAAAATTGTAAACACACTAACGAAAAATGAAGTCCCAATTTCAAGATTGAAGGGTGAAAGTGACATTCTCCAGGCCAAGTTCACGTATCATTTTGTAGTACAGGATTAGAGTTATGTCAAAACTAACTTGGACACATTCCAACACAAATTAATATATCACATGACCCACTTACTATTTAAAAATTTTGAAGTATAGGCAAGATGGCTGTCATGGACGTCATACCCTCCAACATGTATCGCCTCTTATCCAGTACCCATTATTATCCATTTACTTTCAATATATTTAACCGTTTGTAAAAGAAAAGACGTTTTCCTTACTCTGTATTCGATTTACTTCCTCTCTATATTCCATCTTTCTCGGGTCCACTTGTCGTTATTTGTTGACCATAGAAGCTATAGTTTTGGCTGTGAACGTTTACCTTGCAACAGATGCGTGCATTAATGGGGATCGGGGACCGCTGGCGTCTAGAAAGATAAATCTTCGAGTCATTTCATGTGGGAAGGTAATGGTAAATAAAATTGAAACTATATAGTTTTCAAAGTGTATGTTTCTTTATGATATATGCTCAGGCAGTAAGCTTACTAACCGTTAGGTTGTCACTTCTCAGTGAATAACGAACGACTTTGCTGAACCATTTAAATCAGGTATTAATAGCCAGGATTAATATCTGTTAGACAGTAGATAATGTCTACAGGAGGTGACACGTTATTTCTTTTAAAAGTGGAGTGGGCTCTCTCTGTATCCAAAAGGAACGTAGTACGACTTCGATTACGTACTTCTTGACGTCAGAAGTTCGGTTCAAAAGCCGCAAGTTCGCATGCGCACTATTATGAAGTACGTACGTAGTGCGCGAGCAAACACGCTTATACTAGGTGCCTGTGTAATTAACATGGCTACTTTGGTGGTATTTACTGAATACATTTGAAAACTTTAAATACAAGTGGAAAGTTAGTAATAAGTGTTATGAAGTCATTATCGTAATGTTAGAGAGAAATACAGTATTTATGAAAGAATTGTGTTTGTAGCTGCTACTCAAAGCGGACGATATTACTACCAGCAATGTATCAGAAGTTTGTAACATATTATAATCTTTATTTTATTAAAGTGCATTTTAAGGAAGTTTTTCAATGCTGGGAGGTAAATTAATCTCTAGTTTAGGTCAAGGATTTCTTGGTGATTATAATTTTAGATTAATTAGAGCATGAAGGTATCATCATCATATTTAACCATTTTCTATGCACTGCTGGAGGAAGGCATCTCCTCTTTCTTTCCACATATCTCGGTCTGATGCTATCCTTATCCATGTAGTTGCTGAAAAACGTTTAATTTCATTTACACACCTTGCGTTTGAACGTCGTCTCGGTCGTTTATTTTATCTAGAAATCCAATGTAGTACATTTGTCGTCCATCTTTCATCTATTCGTCTAGCTATGTGACCGGCCCATCTCCACTTCATCTTCTTCGCAGTCTTAATTATATCTCCTACCTTGTTTTGTGCGCGAATCCATTCATTTGTCTTCGTCCTTCCTGATTATTCCTAGCATGCATCCATCCATTGGTCTTTGCGTTACTCTTAATGTTTGAGTTGAGTCGTTTGCGCATTCAATGTCCAAGTTTCACAGCCGAACATCATCACAGGTAAGACACATTAACAATAAACTTAATATGAGACACATTGGTAGTTTACTTTTGAAAATAAAGTGTAGTCTTCCAAACGAACTCCACGCCATTTTACATATTCTATTAATTTCATCAGTCAACTTGGCAGTCGATGTTTTGAGCTGGCCTAGGTAAACATATTCATCAACTATGCCTATTGTCTCTCCATTAATCTTTATTTCCTTCTTTGCAGCATGTTGATTGTACGTTACTTTTGTTTTACTTAAATGAATTTTATGACCTATTTTCGAACTCTCATTACACAGCTCTTCCATTCTGGTTTGTAGTTCTTCTGCACTTGAAGCAAACAGGATTATATATCATCAGCGAATCGAAGGCGATGAAGATATTCGCCATTGATCTTTATTCCAGCTTCATCCTAGTTTAAATTTTGGAATACTCTCTTCAGGACCGCTGAAAATAGTTCTGGAGACATTGAATTTCCTTACCTTACCCCTTTTCCAAGTCTAAAATTTTCGTTTTCTTGATGTAGTCTAATGACAGATGTAGCAGTCGAGTAAATGTTTCGCAGTAACTTGATGTATGAATGTTCTGTTAAATGAATATCAAAGGGAAGTGAACTAGTTAAACCACAAGGGGAAGTCTACAATCTAAGTAAAGATATAATGCGAAATGATGAAATATGTAAGTACAGGGTGCGACAGCGTTCAAATGATATCCCTGCTGCACAACACATTCATCTAAGCGGCGTTGGTAGCTGTCCATAACTTGTCGTAACATATGCCTGGGATATTGCCGACAGCAGTTCTGATGCAGTCCTTCAACTCGGGAATGGTGGCACAACGTGTTCGGAATACTTCTTGCTTGAGGTAGCCTACCCCCAAAGGAAAAAAAAAAACAGCACATGAGAGGTCAGGTGACCGTGGCGGCCAGGAGATGTCACCATAACGAGAAATTGCTCTCCCCGGAAAGGTCTGTCGCACGAAAGCCATGCAAATTCTGGCTGTATGCGAGGTCGCTCCGTCTTGTTGAAACCAGAATTGGCCAATATCCACATTCAACATCCGTGATTGAGGACGAACGAATTCTTGTAGCATCCTTAGATAGTGTTTACTGGTGACAGTTACAGCTACACCTGCATCGTCCTCGAAAAAATAAGGCCCAATAATCCTAAAGGCAGCAATTCCACACCACACTGTGACATGAGAACTGTGCAAGGGCTTGGTGTGCAGTTCCTGCAGGTTTACATCACTCCAGTAACGCATATTCTGTTTATTCACTGCACCAGCTAACTCGAATTGGGCTTCATCTGATATTGTCATGTTGTGTAACATTTGTGGATTTTTGCGAAGGAGATCATACATGGTTATGCAGAAGTTATCTCTTGAAACCCAATCGCGAGGCTTAATTTCTTGAACAATGTGGAGCTTATAAGGGTAAAAATGGAGATCTTCGTGCAATATTCGCCTGCATGAGCGATCTGACATATGCAAACATTACGAATATCGACGAGCAGATATTTTTGGGCTACGTAATATTGCAGACCGAACATTGTCAATGGCTTCCGGTGTCCGCACAGTTCTTTCGCTTCTTCCTGGTTTGCGATTACAAGCAGAAGCTGTTAATCAAAATGCACTTACACACCTCACAATGGTCCGTCCATCTGGAACTTTCCCACGACGCCCCACGTTGAAATGTCGCCTGAATAGACGCTAATTACAGAACCATTATTCTTGAAATAACTTTAAAAGACAAAGCCACGGTGCTCGGCACTCCACCGATCCATATCGCACTAACAATCAAAATGTCAGCTCAAGTAGTACACGAACGTTGCACGAGATGGCGCGCATTCATGCACTATGTCCTTGTACTACGCGAGTCAAATTACGCTATGAACGCTGCCGCACCCTGTACATAGAAGGGAAATTCAACATAGATATAGTTTCTAAACATATTATGATTAGAGCTGCATGAAGTTAATAAATTGGCCGTAATTTAGAGCAACATAAGTCAATTAAGCTTGAGTCCATGTACAAACAAATTACTCATTTAAATTATTATACAAGATATATTTTTTTTAGATCTAATCCAACCAGTGAAAATCGCCACTTCTTCTCCTGAACTTAAAGATGGACAGGAAGTAGTAATAGTTGGATTTGGATCAACTACAACTACTGGTGAGTCATATAAAGTTCAGGTACACAACTAATAATATTAGTAGCTAGAAATTCTGTCAATGTTATCATGCATTCGTTTAGATGGTCAACGACGTGGTTCCTAGTAAATAATGATCTTAATTATTTAAGTTAGTAGACATATTTGATTTTATTTTAACATTGATGCCAATCCCAATTCATCTCTCCTTCTGTTTTTAACCAACATGTCTAAAGGTTGCTTCATATCTGACGTCATTTATCGACATTAGCGTGGTACGATATTTCTACATTGAATACTATTCCTGAAACTTAAGAAACGTGTATTTCAACCGGAAGACAAAAGGGGAAAAGTTGGTAGTTTAAAATACAACGTTTAGAGAAATATCACTGTCTGAAAATCTCACCGCGCGATACTGATTGACATCGATCAATGTCGTTTTCCAATATCCATCAATATTGAGAACTGGTGAAATCGATACTGTTGTCTGATATTGATTATTATCGGAAGAAGATGCTCTCCGATAGCGAGCATTGTCGATCTCCGATGATCGACCATTATCAGCAAAAATGTTTTCCATTCGTTATTGATCGATCTCGAATAACGACCTGGATTAATATCGGAATCGTCCGTTATTCATAGCAGCTAATAACTATGGGTCTGCTGGAGTAAACATGTATTAATTGAATCGTATATTTTTAAAAGGGCATCAGTCGAGTAGTACAAGTTTTGGGGAAATTGAGGAAAACGTTTTAAAATTGAAAATAATTAAATGATTTTAATTCTATGGAAGATTAGCAGGTTTGATGGTTGAAAAGTGATTCTGAGCCATGCCAGCAGGTGTAAATCTGGCTGAATGGGAAATGAAATAATTTTAGTTTAGTGCAGCCTGCTAAGGTGAAGTACAAGTATTAAAACTACAACCTGCGCTCCGTGCTATTTCCGATTTATATTGCGTACAGTACAACCTCGGATCTATTGGGACCGAGGCCGGTCCGGGATAAAGGAAATCAGGGTTACCCGGAGATTGTGGCAAAAAATCGGCAAAGTGAAGAAAAACATAACTAATACTACATATAGAATCGCCTTTTAATGAAAAAAAATGTACTTACAGTATACAGAAGTACATTTATGGCTACACAGCAAAACACATTGAAAAGTTTACTTATTGGAGAAAAAGATCTTGAGTTTCTGCTGCTTTAGTTTAGAATAACGCTTGCGCACCCAGTTCAGCATGAGAAGTTCGGTCGGTGTAGTATCCGCCTGACGCTCCAAGTATATTTTTATAAGTTGTAGTAATTTCCGTCCGGGTTATCCGGACATCCAAGTTAAAGGGGGCCGGATTAACGGTGTTCTACTGTACTTGCATTATTTTCTTCTTCAGAATGACACCACATGGAAGGTAAGAGATTACCTTATCTATGACTCATAGACTAAACACAATGAAAAATAGTTGTTTGTGTTAACAATATAAACAACTTGAACATACGCACGTTGTAGTCTTCCCTGCAGTACCAGAAAAGGTTGACATCAAATCATTTTTGTTACACCCACAGGTGGGAAACTACAAACGTAATTCACATCAACCCTTTCGTGGAGCTCCCGAATTTTTAGCTTTAACGGAAGATAATTAAATGTGGTAATCTTTGTATTAAATAGAATTGATTGCAATGGCAAAGGCGTCTGACTCGTTGTTAAAGACAAATTCAGAGGTGAATTACAACAGTTTGTTCAACGCTATCACATTGCAGAGCTTAGAAGGGAATTGGGAAGAACAGAAACTCCCAAAAAACTCATTTCGCTATAACAAACGTGGTTGGACGACGAGTAATTGTATGCTTTGGAACGTTAGTTTATAACATCAAGAATTACGTGTTGGTAAGGTTAGGAACAAAGGCAAAGAAATTCGAAACTAATTTGGGCACTACAAGTATTATATAATGAACGTTGAAGAAAGCTTCAAGGGATAAACTCAAACAGACGCACTGAAATGTTTCGGACAAAGTGTTTCTATTTTAAGATCTGAATTTATGACAGTCTTTCAATTAATGACTGAACTACGCCCGGGTTATTATCGGAGGCAGAGTGCGTGTGCACAGATACACAAACAATTTTACTCGCTACAAATCTGGCCTCTACTCACCACTCTGTCTTGCCTCCACTTCCTTCACCAACAAAGTATTCCAGTTCGTTTGCAAGTAAGGAACACGAGCGTACTATTTTCCATTTTGTACTATTTTCTTCATATATTCTCCTGCGCGTGGGCGCTCAAGGAGAGAAGAAAATCATACTTACAGCGGTAGAGACAAGAAATGCACTCGAGCGTTCGGTATTTCATTGCTAGATGGCAACACATTAGTTTCCTTGATCCACAGTTGCCATCTAGGAATTTAGTTAACTAAATTTTCTACAACCTTATTTTTTCATGACAAAAAGTTAGTTTTTCTTTGACTGTAGGATGTTCGTGGATTACGATATGCAGAAATCGCCTATGTCAACCATTACCAAATCGGCAACCAAAGTCTGTTGTATTATTAAAAACTAGCTTTACATTAAACATTAGATTTTATTGTTAACAGTTTGAAAGTATGTTGAGATTTGCTTAAGATTTCTTGAATGTTCCATTCTACAGTGCCTATTCTTTTTTCTTTGCTAGTTGATTCGATACTAAGATTTACCACATTATATTATCTGGAGGATTGCCAATCTGACAGCCCTCTAGATTTAACGGAAGAACAAATGTGTACAAAATATGAACCTGAAGTTAGACCTTGTGAGGTAAGGCTATGAAATCACTGCTCTCCTATGTTATCGAGAATTAGTTTATATTTGTGTTTATACTGGAACTAACTAGGAAAGTCCAAGTTTTGAGGCATAGAAATATTTAGACTAATACTGACTTAGATCATTTCTCCACTTGTTTAATTAAGAAGCTAAGGTAGGTTACAAACTAGAGCTTAAAAGTCGACACTAGCGCAATTGGCAATGAAAGTTGTTGGCTAGTCATATGTTTCAGCTAAAAATCATTTCTTTGCAACAATTATCGCTTCACGTCACAGAGTTCCATAATTGCAAACTTACTTGTTGTACAATATTAGAAGAATGTCTTTGATTTGTCTTCAATTCTCCAAAATAATTTTAAAAAGTATTTTACTATGTTTGTTCAAGAAAGACGTTGACTACACGCATTCTACCAATTTAGGCCTACACCATGAGCAAATGGCAGCGCCGTAGAGGAATTAGACTAATGTCGCATCTCTGCCGCCAAAGCGGTATTTTGGTGGCAACAGTCGTATAGCCGCCAAATACCGCCGTCACCCAATGGCAGGCCACTGTTGGTCCGCCAGAAAATCTGATGCTCCGCTAGCCTGATAGCCGCCATTTGCCGCTGGCGGTTATCCGTCAATCGCTTCCGCTGGAACGAGGTCGGCTGAACGCGAATGTTTGTTAGTGAACCGATGACGGATATCCGTCAATTGTAACTCCTGTAGCCACGGCTGCTATCCGCCAATATACACCGGTGGGCCGACGGCGGATATCCGACTTTCTCGGCCCCCTTTTAGGAATGTGAAAAGTTTTTATACATTAACGAGAATTCTCACGTAGACTGGAAAGAATCTCTGTTTTTGAAATCTGGCAACAATGTTCTACACAGTTGATGTATAGCTTCCACATGCGGCAAGTATTTGCTCAAATTGGTTTGAGAGATGCTGCTAGAAGCCTCTACGACGAGGACTCTAGAAAGTTCCTTGCAGGAGGGGGATTCTAGTTACGCTACTGAAACAGCACTATCTTTGTAAGAGAATTCCAAAATTCTGGCCTGGGAAGCATTTCTTTATTCATTAACTAGGATATTTGGGATAGCTTATGGACCATGTGATGTTTGGGGCTGTGCGATACTGAAATGTTGATAACAACATATCGATATCGAAGCAATATCCTCATGAGCAATTTGCCGCCTCCATCGTCGGGCCACCAGCGGACGTTAACAGATAGCCGCCATGTCGGATATTCACCGGCGGACACTGACGGGCAGCCGCCGTGTCGGAGATTCACCGTCGGTCCCCAGGTGAAAATTGGCGGCAGCCACAATTAACGGATATTCGCCGTCGATCCACCAAAAGCCACTGCCGGCAGCGACAATTGTCGGATATTCGCCGTCGGTCCACCGGTGGATATTAGCGGATGGCCACCATCGTTATAGAGGCCGCTAGTGTCGGATATCCGCTATTGGTCAACCGGAAGACATTAACAGATATCCGCTGTCGTTCCAGCGCAAACGACTGACGGATATCCGCCGTCATACCACCGGCGGACATTGGCGGATAGGCGCACTCGTTACAATGGAAGTGATCGTCAGATAGCCGCCGTAGTTCCAACGGCAACTATTGACTGATATCCGCCGTCGGTTCATCGATGGAAATTGGATGATAGTCGTTACAGCGATCGCGATTGTCGGATAGCCGACGTAGATCCACCGGCTGATAGCTGTTTTTATGTGACGCGCGATTGTCTTATATCCGCCATTGCTGATTCGATTTCCGTCCGGCGCCATTTTCTTGCATTTCTTTTTGCGTTTTCTTTTTTATAACTATTTCTTTTCGTAATTATAAGGAACTGCTCTCCTTTTGATCCTTTTTTGCATTTATTTATTTTTAACAAAATTCTACAATATATTAGAAAAGTAAAGTTATATATATATACTGTATATATCCAATTTGAAAGTTTACTAATATAGGTTAAAAAACTCAGATTACATTTTGTTTCATTACATGCTATGCCCAAGTCCGAATCTAACCCCATAAAAGTACGAAAATTCTAACTCGACCTGAAGACGAGAGAATAAGTATAGGATGTAACTGGGATCATATATTTTTTTTAAGCTATTATCAAAATATACACAAAATTCCATTATTACATCGGCTTATATCGATGTGTTTCTCTATTCCGTTTCTACCCTTCAGCATTATAATCCCATCCAAGGACAGCCGTGGGTTTTACAGCTCACGGTGGGGAATATGGTAGGATCCGCGGTGCAACCATGGCAAACAAGCTTCTCAATTGTCTTCGTAAGGCAAAGGGTTGGAAGACCAGCATAGCCGAGTGGTCGCCGATCAAGGTAGTCTCGCGGACTAGTGCGGTAGTCCATCGACTCCAAGATCGTGGGTTCGAATTCAGGCTCGGGCATGGATGTTTGTGTGTGTGATTTTAACTTAGGATTTAAGGTAGTTTGGATAAATCGGTATATTCAGTAAAAAAAAAAAAAGGAATCAGTAAAGTTATTAATTAAAGCCCTGCTTAGGGCGAGATTCGTTTTTTAAGTGGTTAAGCCATCAGACTTCTAAATCTCGTCGCTGACAGTCGGAGACACGAATCCCAGCGCAGACGCTGAAGAACTTTACTCACTAAGAAATAAATAACAGTAAAGACAATGCAAAAGGCCAACTGAATATGAATCATCACTGCATGTAATATACCTTCAAGGAAATGACGGTCTCACTTTTGAGTTACTGCAAAATACAGTTATATAGCTGTTGCCGCCACAATACTGCCATGGCAACAGAGATGCGGCATCTGTTTAATTTCTCTGGCGGTCCGACAGAGGCCCGCCAGTAGGTGACGCGACTATACGGCACTTTCCGCCAAAATACCGTCTTGGCGATTAAAAAACGGCATTAGTCTAATTCTGAAACTGCGCCGCCGCGGAAACCGCCGTCGGCCTGTCGTATCCGAGGTGCCCAGCCGTCGGCACGCCGTCACTTTGTTCATGGAGATATAAACATTAACGATATCGATACAGGTAAAATTTAGTTATAACGAATTTTACAGAACCAGCGATTTTATTTCGTTCTAACGAAAATTAGTTGTAATGGACACTGTTTTGGAGAACAAGAATTCGGCGGGAATTTTGAAAAATTTCGTTATAAAGAAATTTTACCTGTAATGAATGTACTTTGCTTTCAACTTGAGTGTCTAAAATTATACGCATGTTTAGAAACAGAACAATATGTGATTGCTACTGAAACATTTGTATGTTTTGACTATGTGGAAATATTAAACGTTTAATTACTACTTATGTCTTCATTTTTGTAGGGAGATAGTGGAGGTCCTTTATTACTTAAAGAGGGAGAGAATGAATGGCTTCAGATAGGAGTTACATCCTTGGGAATTAAGTGTTACAAGAAAATACCACTACACAATGTATATTCCAGAGTGGATCGATATATTGACTGGATCTTAAAAACGACTGAAATCAAAGATTTATATTAAACTTTATACATCTTGTGTCTTTTAATGTTCTAATACAATATGGCGGACAATGTTACATGTCAAAAGCTTTGAGGTTTCTTTTGAGAGATTCTTATGTATAGGGTAAGAGCCAGTGTTTCTTTCAGAGAAATTACCAGGGGGAAAGGTATTACCATAGACTAAATAATAAGATAGACTTATCCCGCCTTCCTATTTTCGTCTGCGCTAAGGAGCACGTCATTTTGAATCCTGACGCTAGGTGACTCTGGCGACTATCTTCAGTCGCTGGTTCTTTCCAGTAGTAGCCACCAGAGCCACCAAACTGCAGGATTCAAAATCGCGTGCTCTTAAGCAAAAACCTATCCATTTTTGCGCAAGCGAAAATAGGTAAGCGGTGAAGGTCTATATTATTATTTAGTCTATGCTATTACCCCCACCCCCAATTAAAAACAACAGATATTGTAAAAACAAAGGTTGTCACTGGTTTACTAGAATTATGCTTTCTCTCCTCTTTCCCCCTCCCCCCTCCTTCACTCTGAAGATCTAAAATTCCTCGAGAACACTTTTCCTGAAAGAAAAACTAGTAAGGACACCGGTCTTCGGACATACACCAGTGATCGACCATTTTCACAAATATATAATTAAAACAAGACCTATGCAAAATATATATATATATATATATATATATATATATATATATATATATATATTAGTTTCCGGACAACTTAAAGTTTTACCAGCTATCGAAAGTGACACAAATATAAGTGAAAACAAATAAGAGGAAGCCATTGTGGGAAGAAGAAAAGCAGAACCCTGAGACGAGAGAATAAAAGAAGAAGAGGGAAGGTAGCGACAAAAACTTTGTGGGATCCACCACCAATCCTACGTGCACCCAACCAATTAATAAAGTTTATAAAGAGCTTCATGGAGTGCCGGAACTCCGGCAATACAAGAATCTCTAGGGATATGCCTACCCCAGGCCAATGAGACCAAATCTGGTCGTGACATATGTGTACAACTACTGATAAATGGGGTAATGCCAACACTATGTGAACATTTTCTTAATTGTCTCTATTGTGTACACCATCCTTGTAATAGTAAAATATCCTGGTAAATCCTAGATTTTAGTAAAAAATTGTGTGTGTAAAAGTGAAAGTCCCATGTGAGTATACATTGCCTGAAAAAATTAAAACCAGTGTAAATGATTGGTGATATCTACACTAGTAATTTTTACCTCCTCAGTACCTTAGGTGTTGGTAATACCCCTTCAGGTTAAAAAAAAAAAAAAAAAAAAAAAACACCATGAGCTTCATTGCATACTTTTCGTTAATTCACAATGGTTCATCGTGTTCTCAAATCTTGCAACGTTAACTCATTTCCTGACGTCAAAGAATGATGAAATTTTGCACAGCGACGTTAAGTCGGGTGACAATACAATATTCAATTGTTACTTTCATATATTTCTATATACAGTGAAACATCTCCTAACGGACACCTCCAAAAAGCGGACACCTCTAAATAACGGTCACTTTTCAATTCCCCGGCAGAACATCATTCGGTACAATGGAAAAGTTACTTCTGAATAGCGGACATTCTCTATAACGGACGCGGACACTGAAAACTATTCCCCAGCGCCTATGAAGAACTTCCAAATAACGGACAGCCAAGAATAAAACTCTCCTATTTTCTGGAATTTCAAACAATAACGGGCAGGATTTCTAACATTATCACGGATTGTTGAGTAAGGTATTGTGTTTCTTTTGTATTTCGTTTAGTTTTTTTTTAAAGTGCATAGCCATTTGGAGCATTGGTTGAACAATGGAATGACGTTTCGTGCATTTTATCTTAGTCTGGCTACAAGTGATCCAATTTTCCTTGTGTTGCATCCTAAGCTTTTTCCGAATAGCGGACACTTCCGAATAACGGACATTTTTACGTTCCCCGTTACTGTCCACTATATAGAAGTTTCACTGTATTTAGATATTTTTGAAATATGTTTTATTTTTTTTCTATATCCTAAAATAAATACTAGCTTGCAACGATGTTGCGTTTGACTCGTTGCAGAACACTTTAGAATTCGGGTGACAAGATCAACTTGAGAGAAAGTCTCCAATCACCGAAATAACTAAAAAAAAAAAACAATAATAATTAAAAAGTTTTAAAAACATACTTTTCTTAAACAATTCGTACTATAAAGTAAAAATAATTTTGTTTATGCATGACTAAAAAGAATAGCATGAGGCGCGCCAATTTAAGAATTTATAAAGTGACTGTACATCAGAGAGCGCCCCATGCTTTTCGTTTCTGTCATGCATAAACAAAATGATTTTTACTTTATAGTACGAATTGTTTAAGAAAAGTATATTTTTTTTATATTATTTTTTGTATAATATGAAGTGACCTTGATATTTTTGGTAGAACTTTAGATACTGATATGCGAGAAAAAGGGGATATTTTTTTCAAACGTATGCCAAAATTTAGCACGCCAATCTTAAACAGTCAGTTGGTCAGTTGTTTCAAACATTGATAAAAAAAAATTAAAAATGTATTGCGTGAAAAAACAGATCAGAAAGTAAATCGTTTACAACTATAAAATATATTGTGTAAAAAAAAGAAAGTAAGAAAAAGAAAAGAAATCGTAAAGCAAGGAAAAACTGACAGAAGAGTTAGTTTCACACTTGCTACAGAAACCATAATACTTTCATAGCAAACATTTTTCACTTTGTTGTAGGCACAGTGGCGGATCCAGAGAGGGGAACACGGAGGACGCTTGCTCCCTCCTCAAGGGGAAATAATTGATTTTTATAGCATTATTTCAACAATTTATCTCAGGAAAAGCTTCAATTTGTTTCCAAACAAATCTAATTTATCTATAAATATAATTTTTGGGATATCAGTGTCATATTTCATTATATTTAGCAATATGAGAGGAAATATGATAAATTTATTCTTAAAATATTAATTTTGCAGGAAAATATAGAAAATCTCCCTGGTCTATTCCGCCAGTGCCCCCCCTCACAAAATCCTGGATCCGCCACTGGTAGGCTACAACTGTCATGGATAGGAAGCTGCCACAAGCTTCGAGAAAACACTTAGAAATAGCAATGAAACAAAGTACGTCTAATAATATAATCATACAAGCAAAATGAAAGAGAAGAATTTCCAGGAACAAATCGAAATATTGTGTAATGATTAGAGCTTCAACTTAAAAGGATCTTTCATCTGTTCCTAACGTTAAATAATGGAAACCTCATCAGTAAATTGTTAACATCAAACAAATTCTTTTAAAGTGTAACTGTTTGCATTACCCCAACATTTGGAATTTTATGGCTTAATGCCAATAATTAGTGGTTTATTATTTTGGACCCAAGATTGCTACATGTTTGACAATTTACCCTGTGACTCCGTGTTCCTATTATTGTCTATTTTCTTTTTTTAAAACAGTTCCCACTAATATATATTCGAAACAACATTTTTTTTTTCTTCACAATGAATTGGTCAAGAATTTGTGGTCTCCATAAGCCCAATCTAAAATACATTTTTTCACTTTAATTAGCTTGGCAAGATCATGTTAGCCACATAAGTATCAAAGCTTTCGCATCTTTGTACTCATTACGTCGAATAAAAACGTTCTTACCTATGCCTGTTCGACTATCTCTATCTAGGACATTGATCCTGTCACACCTTGACCATAGGGATGTATCTTACTCTGTCCTGACGAATGAGCTAGACAGACGACTGCAACATGTCCAAAATGCTTGTGTTCGTTTTATCTTTGACCTAAGATATGCGTATAAGTCGACCAGAGTAGGAGTAGACGCGAGGGTGAGGTCGCTAGTGGTTGTTTATACGCTGCAGCAGATGTCTTGCCAAGAACATAAACAGTGTTACCAAAGGTGTAGTCGGGAAAGTATACCATGAAACATACTCTTTTAAAACTATGAAACTTGCTTTTGTGTGAGATTACTATTGTCTCATTATTGAGTCTGACTGCTTCCTTCTAGCAATTGTGGGAGGGGCTGAAATATTATTTTGGGGCTTAACAGCATGTTTTACAGGAAAGGGAATCATTGGGGCGGAAAGCAAAAGTACTTCTCCAAGTTTAAAGGTCGTTGCATCTGAAAGTCACAGTGCAGACTTGTCGACTTGTAACATTTGTCATTTATTGTTCTTTGTCCTAAGAATACCTTACCCATTTTCACCCATTCCAAATTTCAAGTTTCTAACCTTTAACAATTTTCGATTTCTCATATTCCACTCTTTAAAAGGTTTTTCGCCCCCTCATCGGGGATGTCGAATTAAAAATTAAGATAGCTATTGGTAATGAATTGGAACAAAATATTTTCATGCCAAATATCAAATTTCTAACTCCAGTGGTTTCCGAGTTGCACTTCATCCACGTTTAACCCCTTCGGGGGGAGGGGCAACCTTTTAATGCTATAGTTAACCTCTCTAGTTTTAAGGATCATTTTTTTGAATTTCATTTATGGCCTTTAGGCATCTAAGACTCAGGCCGTAGGAGAAGAAAGGATTCGGGAAGGTGTAGGCCATGACCTACGTTGAAAGTGCCATTACGGAATTTGCTTGAAAACCCTCGAAAATCCTCAGTCAGTATGGTCGTCCGCTGGAGTCGACCCGTGACCTCTCGAATGCTACACCAACGCTCTACCACTGAGCTACGGTGGCTCGGTACTAAGGAATATATGTACTATTACTTTATTCTAATCCGTCATGGGGCGTGGAATTGTATAGCGTTCAAACAATCTTCCAGTTGTATCTTCAGCCCGTTTATTTACTTTGTTGTACAATTATGCATCTAACCTTCCAAAATTATATTTTATCAACTAGATACATAACAACTAAGAACGAGAACATAGAGAAAGTACCCAAGTTTAAATACTTCATCCACCGATGCTGTAAGAATAATGAAATCACAACAACTTGGGTAGGTATGCAATGTAGCTCGGATGGGGGGGGGGGGGGGGG
>JAGDQP010006751.1:59145-70645 GCA_022664845.1 Lepisma saccharinum | reverse complement strand
CGTTCGGGACGGGAAGAGGGGGAAAAGTAAGGCTAGGTCCTGTACAACATCCACGTGAGTGCACAGAAACTTCACACACAAATAGAAAAAAAAATCATAACAACGTTTCGCCAAAGGCATTTTCACGTCAGAGAAATAAAAGAAAATTATATCTACTAGTGTTGACGAGAGGTGGCTCCACGGGTGAAGGTTACCAGTATATATAATATTATTGATAATATGATAAAATAGAATTATACTATGATATCGTTATGAAATCTTAAAGTTTTATTTGCATGGAATCTGCATACTGGCGGCGCGCGCAAATATTTTTTATTTCTTGTTCAGTGTTATCCAATAGCTGGCGAAACTAAAGAATATCATTGAAAGATACACACAAAAATAATAATCCATGGACACATTTAGAAATTAAATGTAAGAATCGAACACTCGAGCCAAACATGTCGCTAATAACTGTGAATGACTGACGCAGGGGCACTTGGTCTATTTACTACGTTATATGAATATGTTTTATGTCCGGATGGGGCTCTGTCGGGCCATTGGGGCTCATTAGTTTAACATGTATCCGAATGTAAAAACTGAGATATTGGAATTGTTCTTTTTGGAAATGTGTTGTACGCGTTGAGGCGAGAAAAAATGTTTATGAGAACAGAGTAGTCCGGAACCCTTGTTGGGTCCCAGAGCCCCGTTAATATTAACAGAGTCCCATTGTAAAATTTATGATATTTGCAGTGTTCTTTTTCGAACTATATTCTATACCTTGAGACAAGAGAAAAAATTTAAGTGTAAAAGTTGCCCGAGGCGGCATTGGAACCCAAGGTTCGTAATAGGACCCAAGGACCCATGAAACACATTTTTTTTTTAAAAAAATGGGATATTTAAACAGTTCTTTTCCTTAACTATTCTGGGATCATGATGTCTAATGTGTAAATCTGTTTCTAAATATGTTTGGAAAGCACAGTCCAATCACACAGAGTCGATACATGAACCCTTGTAGCGAAGCGCCAAGCATTAAAATGCTAATAAGAGTATCACTTTTGGGGAGATTAATACTAAGCAAAGAACTTTAATGTGAACCCAAACATAATAACAATAATAACATTTCATGAAAAAAATATTTGCATATTTACAATTAATATTTACGTTAGGAAAGAAAGGCGAATACGTAGTTTTTGGAAAATTAATTTCACAGTAAATTAAAGCTTTAAAGACAATAAATACCTTATTATATACTTATTACGAATTGATACAGGCTATTTGAAGACGTTCAACTAATAGATAGAGCTGGGAATCTAGCTTCAGCGACTGGGCCGCAACCTGTGCTCGCGCGAGCTTCAAGGTCATGCTTTAACAGCGGCACGTAACAGCGCACGACTTCCTAAGCCTAAATTAGCAAGCTTTAGCAAAACTTTTCTTCAGTGTCTATTTAACAATTATTCAAAGTATACTTTGCTTTCAAAATCATTGTGGGAAATAGTGACTAAAGCTTTGTAACTCAAGATAACTTTTAAATTTACACGTCCTATATACAAATTGTTTATTGTATTATAAAATATGTGTGTGCTGTTTTTCTTTACATTAGGGTATAATTTACGAATGTGTTTAACCAAATCATAGTGACTTGCAAAAAAATAATAGAAATAGTTTTAAAATATGTGGAAAATGCAATATGGAAATCGCAATTTAAGGATACCTTACTTTGTGGCGCGAAAAGGGGAAAACAATGAATATAGGAAGTAATTTCTTCCGCAGACAGATACTCCAATTTGCTGCCTAGAGGTTTATACGCGTTTCCCCTACTGTAAAGATGAATTTTCGATGTTTTTCCGGCTTTTTTGGTATACTGGATCACTCTGAGACGGTCGAATCCGTGCGTAAAGACAACCACTTGCTCTGTTGATCATATGAGTGAAGTATTGTGCAAGGTAGTGGCTCTGTAATGGAGAGGAGTGTGCTCTATTTGGAGTTCACAAGAACTACTAATGAAACTGAAGTATATTTGATAGATGCGATGTACATACATTTAATTACAGACAAATTACACCCCTTTATCGTAGTCCTATTTCTCGGTGTAGATGGTTTGGAACAGCAGGATAAGACAATACAACAACATGCAAGAACGACTGAACAATGTACTAAATTCCTTGGCCTCCGCAATCACTGGATCTGAACTCAACTAAGCAATTGCAGTTCTTGCTCAATGCCTTGTAGCCACACTATGTCGGGCCGAATGGAAAAGGTTCACGTTTATAGGTACCTGCATCTAATAATTTGGTATTCCCTTATTTTCGTAAACACACAAATAACAGCGGATGACTTTATTGTCTATTGTGTTATTGTAATCGGAAAAGAAAAGTAGTCTATCTCTAACGAATATAATGTAGAATCTTTTGCTTAATTTTCCAACATATTTTCAGGCCACAGTAAGACATGTATAACTGACGCCGGGGTTACTGAATCAGCCGGTATGAGGGTTTTCCTGTACACTAACTTAGTTGCTGCGTACGAGTCCTTTATGGTGAAATCGAGTGAGCTCAAACTGTTCTCAAGCCAGTCCTTCTGACAGAAAGTTTTCCAGAGGTTTGCCTCCAGTTCAATCAAAAAACGGCAGATATGGTACCTAGATGGTACCTTCATTAATCAATGTTGCTGGAAGGCTATTTTCTCTGACGAACATCACCCCTCAGAGACTAGAGTCAAATTTAGCTAAGTCTCTCAAGTAGTACAGACGAAAAATGGGATCTATCTACTACTATTTTGGTCAAGAATGTTAGCTTAAGTAAAGTGGTGTATTTATTAATGTTTATTAATGGTGAATTTATTAATGGTGTATTTATTATTTATATAAAGTAAAATAACGTAAGTTTTCTAACCTAATCTTTTTGTTTTAGTTGCAAGCAAATAAAAAAAACTAATTAACCTAATTTTAAATTTCATTGTAACGCAAAAGAGCGTATTTAAAATGGACGATACTTACATGACATCGAAGTATTGATTATATTTTGTTGAAAATCACACATATAGGACAATTACATATGTGATTTTCAACTAAACTCACTGAAGATTTCGATGCTACGTAGGCGCCGTCCATTATAACCTAACTTTACCTAACCTAACCTTATAACTGGAAAGAACCTAAAATATAGATTAATGAATTAGGCTCTAAGCATATACTTTAAATAATAGTTCGTCTGCTGCATTACAACTCAAGATTTGGTTTTGTCGTACTTACCGAATATTCAGGACGCCACTCCATGCATTCTCTCAGCGACTTTCCTATTGCTGTTATGGTCATCAGCTTCATACCATTCATTAATACAGGTTGTTCAATAAATACGATGTAGTTTTCTGACATTCCAAAACTGTGATAATAACTTACGCTTGTCATCCAAGTAGATGGAATGTTGGTTAAAATGCACGTTTTCTTGATGGCTGAGTAAACAAAAATATGAGAACGTAATTAACGTGAAGTATGAAAAAGAATGATTGGTTTTACATTAAGACTGAATTTTCATTAATCAAACATAAATATAAGACTTTTTACTCTCTGATAATATCATATAAGCAAATTTAACGGAAGTATACTAACAATAAACACATTCAAAATCGAGTTCACATGAGTAGATACTGAACCTATAATTATTATCAAAAATATTTTAAAAGTAAATCTCCATTCATTAACGGTAACACAAGCACCTACCGATAGCCGAATATCAGAAAAAAAATACTTCATGATATTCAATTTTACTTAAATACTTTCTTCCTATTTCAAGTTATGGTGAGAAAGGGTTACTCGTTATTTCAATACATCTATTTTGGTGTATATACGCTTGTGCATATGAAATCTAAAATTAGAACAGAGGGGAATTAGTACTTACATTGCTTCCTGAAAAAAATTGTGAGCACTAATTAATATTTAACACAATGAAAAGTGAGTAAATATTTCGAGGCATTTTCTCATCTTCAGAAGTGCAACGAAGTACACAAAGGTACAACTACAGTCACATGTTTGAATCGATGTTAAGATATAGAACGTAAAGTGACGGAGGTCAGCATCAAAGAAGAAAATACATCGAACGTGAAGTAGAGAAAACTGGATGTTGAAAGAAGAGAAAAGAAGTTTACTTCAAGTTTAGACAGGCCTTTAGTTTTACTCGCAAGCCTTGGATGAAGGCTCGTTCCCAGAGACGGTATGAATGTGTTTGTGATAGGAAATAGGGTATGGATCACAGCGACGTAGAAAGCTTGCATCAAAGTGAGTGTTGTGCAATTGCACGTGTGCAGCTGTTGATGGACAAGTGAAGGTGATTATTAATACGGTGGTTTAAGGGACCGTCTGCTTCTTCCACATGGAATACCAAACAGATTATACAGGTTAGGATGACATTTGAACTTTGACAGGTTCCTTTGCGGTGCAAAGTTAATTTGAAATCGGCTGTGTTCATGGAGATAGTTGAAGGCATAGTTGGAGATAGGGTGTTGAAGGAATACGCATGTATGCATGTACGGAAGTATGTATGTATGAATAAATGAATGGGGACCAAAACCAGTGCTGTTGCCTTGTGAACGAAGAAGGATCAACGAAACTTGCAGAAAGATCTCCCGTAACAAAAATAATTACGAGGAAAATTAATTACTGCCTTGCGAAGGAAATGAGATCTACAAATTCTAGAGGAAAATACACCACCACTCCCAAAAATAAATCATTGTGAGGAGAACCAGCTTCCCATTACTACTCTGAGGCTAAAGGCGAATCGCATTGACATGGCTGAGAGATGAGCAGAAGCATTGAACTGTAAAGTGTGCCTTACTGCGACGTGGAATGCAACGGGAAACCAGCATATTAGATTCCGTTGTTTCAAGGCATAATATCAATGATTAGTTCCACGACAAAATAGTCCGGAGGTAAACTATTCCCTGATTTGGATTTCCGAGGAGGATGCGTTAGGAGAAGTCATTGTAGATACAAAAAGGTACTAAATGGAATAGAAAAAAAACTAAGTTATTGTAGACACTAAAAGATACCGAATAGAGTAGAAAAGAACTAAGTTATTGTAAATACAAAAAGATACCGAACGAAGTAGAAAAACTAAAGTTACTGTAGATACAAAAAGATACCGAATGGAATAGAAAAACTAAGTTATTGTAAATGCAAAAAGATATCGAATCGATTAGATAAAACTAAGACAAGATTAAGGATTGGGTCGTGGAACTTCAGTCACTGTTGAAAGCAGATAAGTGGGTAAACCTGAAAGAAATGATGGAATTAGACCATATGGATACGCTAAGACTTTGGAAAGCGTCTAAGAGTAGATTACACCATGATGACGGTAAGGCTGAAAGGAAGAAGGAAGGACCTGGTTATAAAGCCCACAGCATACGGAGGAAGAGATCGAAATAAGCTGCAAATATCTGAAGGAGTTGATTGAGAGATAACAGAAGAGCGCATGTGTTGTAGTGATGAGCAACTTTAATGCAGTAGTGGATGAAGGTCGAGATGAAAAAAAAATATTGGAAAAACAAGTAAAAGAGGGCCAGAGATTAGTTTACTTTCGTAACCAACACTGAGTGGTGGTGTGAAATCCATGGTTTGAAGAAATAAAAGAGGATAGACCTGGACACGCCATGACAACGAAAGATTTCAGATCAACAACGGCTACAGGTTTAGAAATTGTATAGGAAGAATGAATGCAAGACTCATCCTGGATCCGATATTCACACCGACCATTAATGGATCTTAACAGAGCTAGACATAAAGTTGAAAAATCGAGATAAAGGAAAAACAGAAATCAGTACTGGAAAAGTTTAAGAAGAATTGAACGATAAAGTTTTGGAGAAATTCGAAAACACTACGCTTTAGCAACAGTCTGCTCCCTAATGAGAATATGAGGAACTCAGTTTTTTATGACTGGATCATGCTATGAAAATATAAAAATACATTTTTCATAGTCGTGTTTCAAGCTATTCGTGACTTGATACGGAAATATGCTTCCTTTAAAATAGTTGTATGCACAATGATGTAGTACGAGGGCAGATCAAAAAGTAAAATGTTAAAATAAACCAAAATGTTACTGGGAGTGGGACGAGTATAAATATTTAAACTAGAGCACGCTCTTGGATATACAAATGGTATTATGTATTAGAGCGAATATATACGAGGAAATATAATCATATTCAGCACTATTAGCAAAGGATCAGAAAATGTAAATGGACTTTGAGAAACGGGGAGGATGTACCAGTCGTGTTGAAGAACGAACTGGTCATGATGATGAAAACAATGATGATCTGTGATTGGCTAAATATCTTCTAACATACTCAGCCTAGATATTGTCTAGGTCCTAATAATAACTCAAATCTACCGAGACTTCATCTGTATTTGGAGTATAAATTTTCATCACACGGAATAAACAATGTTCCACTTCGCAATTGTATGCATTCGTTTCGCATGCAAAATGCGATAATATTAAATAAGCAAATGACAAAACATTTGACCTCTTTTTATATATATACATAACGTATATAAAATACGAATGTAATTACAAATATATACATGCATATATGTCCATAAAGACTTACAATCTTTTGCTTTTCCGGACGACGTTGGAGGAATTTTGATGATGTGGTATTTGCCACCAGAAATTCCTGAAGTTCCAAGGTTATAGCAATTTCCTTTCTCATCCTGATACGAATGAGAACTAGCAATGTTCACACCAACGAGCTTAAATAAATCAACCTGAAACATAAATTATAAAGTTCATTTGATTGCACTTGAACAATGAGTTGAAATATAAATTATACTTTTAGTTTTACAGTAGCTAAAAATTGTCATAAGCTTGTCTCTGTTCGTCTCGTGAATTATGGTAGGAATATGGGCAGTCTTGGGGAACTTCGTCGGTCTGAGCCTTAGATGCCTAAAGGCCACAAATATAAAAATTCAAACTCAAATTCGAGAAAGTTCACAAACAAAAGAATTTGCTTCAAGCTTAGTTTATTACCATTAATAAGGTGGGTGTCTCTTACTAGTCCAAAAAACGAAATTCCAAAAGGCTACCTATTGGCCATATCATGCACATGTGTACATAATATGGCCACTAGGGTGGTCCTTATTTTTTGATGTTAGAATTTTGGGAGGGACACTTCCTGCTTTTGTTCCACTTATCGGAAAGTAATAATGTGTAAAATTTCATTCCAATCGGATGATGATAAAAGGTGCCGCAAACAACTTAAAGTTTTTTTTTAAGAAACTACCTTCGCTGACATGACAGGAAAAACACAAAAGAAGCAACTGACCCTATATTGCTCAACCTGACTGGACGGGAAATGATCATGTGACACACTAGTAGTCCCCTTTCCTGGATTCTGATGCCATCTAGAGGATTTTTTGGTTAGCTTACTTACAATAAGGGGGTGGCCATATCAGAACATGGCCATAACAGAAAACGTTGGAATTCAGTTCAAAGTTGTGTATTGAAAATGGAAAAAGAATTTATCTCCTTTCCAGCAAAAAAAATGAACTTATGGCGTTCAAGTTACTAAATAAAGGAATTTATGCATGTACACTCATGCTCAATTTTTTTTTTCGCATGTCTTTATTTAACAGTTTTTGACAAATAATATTTTCCCCTCTGATTCTGGCGTTCGCTTAATTGTTATACTTGTAAAACGAATATTTCCTGAAACTTTGTCATTAAAATATTAATTAATAAGGAAACTAGAAAGAAAAAAAAACTAAATATTGAGAAATTGTCGACAAATTTCTAAGTCAAAACGTCAGAAATTTGGCAATATAGGGAAATTCAGAGGGAAATTTTAGAGGAAAAGAAGGGAAATTGATTTTCACTCGCCGAAACAGTCCATATCTTTAGTACTATCTGAAACTTAGAACAGAGAAATGTTTACTTAAATGAAACATTACGCAAACAAAGGTTGCAGATATAATATATGCACTGTCTCTAGAGTCTAGACGAGAGAGGAAAGAGAGAAACTTACTTCAGATTGATTTAGAAACCTTGATTTCAGCGGCCATTTTTTTAAAAACTCTGCAGAGGCTACAAAAGTCGGATACGATATTTGTGCACAATATGAACTCAATTTGAAACTAGTGTCTGAAAAACAGCAGGTAGGGTAAGATGCTGACTTAATATTTGAGTTAAGTGACCGCGATATTAAATTCGACTGTTAACAATCTTGTGATAACACAACCTTCTCGCGTGGTAGTTCTATACTATTTGTACTTCAGTTAAATTTATACTTCAGTTTGTACTTTAGTACTCAGTCGGATTTGGACTGTTTTCTTCATCTTTGTTTCAAACACCAACATCAACATGCAAATTAACGCTAAAACCTTTTTTCAAGTACATTCCCTTAATAAATCCACTTTCCTCGCAGCACAAGAATACCGGGTCGGTATCGGGCCAATAACCCCGATATCGAGCATGGTTGACCGTTATAATTAACATCGATCAATAATAGCGTGGTATGATATTTCAACATTGATTGTTATTCCTGAAATTTAAAAAAAACAACATTGTATTTCAACCAGAAAATATGCGGGGTTGGGGAGTTTAGCTGTTGAAAATACCACTTTTTACGGAAATCTTACCGCGCGATACCGATTAACATCGCCCGAGATCGTTCGGAATAGCGTGGTGTGAACGTGCGCTTAACATTTCCAAGTGTTGCACTTGTGGATCTGAGCTGGAAAGAAAGTTCGTGACTAACCACTGGACCACGGTGTCTGATTAATAGTCATCAAGTAATACGAAATCCTATAGAGTGAACATTGCCTAGAGCCTATGCAATAGTTTAATCTTCATAGATCCCCTGTACTTATTTATTTTCAAATTGAAGCAGCGGGATATCAATTAATATCGGAAGAAGATGCTCTAATAGCAATCATTATCAATCTCCGACACCAATCGACACCGATCTCCGATAATCGGTCAATATCGGTAAAATTGTTTTGCAGTCGCTATTGATCAATCTCAAATAACGACCTCGATCAATATCGCAATCGTCCGATGCTCATCGTGGCCAATATTGATACGATTGCCATAAATTTAAGCTGCCTTCAACCAAGGATTCAGTTTGTTTATTTTTACATCTTGTGCTCTATTTTTGTTCATATTTTCCAGAAGAAAAAAAAACTCCATGTGTACAAAACTCAACCTGCCATGAACTGAAATCAACACTTAAGAATTCCACTTTTGAGACATATAAGACCAATAAAATAATTATTAATCAATGGCTGAAACATACCAAGATACGTAGCGTGTCACATGCCCCTAATCGCTTGAAATTCAGAAAGTAAATAAGTCAGATATTTAGCAAATACTGTGTATTAACTATACAAATCAGAGACAAAATGAAAGAAACATGAAAACTGTTCTTTTTTACAAAATAATTTCTAGTCTTCTGTTGATTTATACGATGTAAAAAAAATGACGTCTTCCAACATGATAAGTATCTCCTGTCTTTCTTAAATAACAACAGCTAAGCTGTTTGTCTCACATTATTTCGAAGGCATGAATTGAACTGCACTAGTTAAAAGTTGTTTCATTGTGTCTGCTTTAAGGGTTTGAAATGCCTCGGTGTTACAAACGTCCTTCATAAATCGAGAGGTCAGTTTCATACACAATTCTTCTAGTTCCTGTAAATTATGGTTGGAGGCAACCTTGTACACACGACAAACATTGTCTGTTGTTAACTCACTGGTGATAATTCATTGACACTCCTTCAACAGATCGTCTTGACAGTGATATGCCGCCACATCTATAAGGTTTATGATCTCGTCCAATGAAAGATCTAATTCATCTGTGTAAAGGTAGTATAAATATGTTCGATATGTGGAGTAAGTAAAATTCTCAATCTTCATTTCATTTGTGGTTCCTTCTTCTCAATGACCATCAAACATACGACTAAAATATTCGGTTTTGATTTTTAACACATTTCTATGTACATATACCGGTTGCTCTTGTACTTTGATTATAAAGTCAGCACTTGTTTTATCGTCAAAACTGCGCTTAAAGTATTCAATCATCCCCGAATGACATTTAGAACCCTCATGTAACAGGAGTAATTGAAAAAGCTGTAAACATTTCATAAAAATTACGAGCAAGACATAAAGTGGGTTTGGCTGTAACGCCACAGTTTTCAGAAAGTCCCTACGTGTAAATTTTCTTTTGGTGGTTCATGATAGCGGATATATCAGATACATTGACAGTTGCAATGTCCATTACAGTTCCCAGAACATTTGACGCCACTGGTTGTGGACTACATGCATAGCTAATATTATCCTTTCCAAGCTGTTGTTGACTGTTATCACCCCAAGCAAGAATTATACCATCTGTTGTCAATGCCAATATATGATTACGGCCACATGCAACCTTTGTCATGCTGTTGTACGAATCACAGCACACCAGGCGTGGCCTTTCCTGGTAAACGTTATCAAGCTCTCCGATTCCTAGTTGACGTAAATCGTTCATGCCCCCAGGTATATACCTGGCCATTCTCTGTTACAGCTACCATGGTTGTCATAGTTGTCGCTATTTGTACTATGCTAGCAGAAGGGGTGCATAAATCTTCTTTATGAAAACATGGTAGCTTGGGAATAGAGACGAATTGTGCCCCAGAAGGACACTTCTCCCTCACTTGTAAGCGCTATCGAGTGCGTTGGACCACATGCTACTTCAATGACTTTCTTTGTTGAAAATGGCTTATCGATAGGTAATGGATATAGGGGATTTACTCCTTGGTCATGTCCAAATTAGGTTTCGTTGTTGTCTCCCAAAGAATACAGTACTCCATCTGCTGTATAGGCTAATACAAAGGACAATCCACAAGCAAACCCTTTCACATCTTTGTGACACAGTGTTTCCAACTTTTCAGAATTATAATAGTGCCCAACGTCCTTCTCTCCAGTTCCAAGGCAACAGCTATTATGACTACCCATAGAATACACTTTGTCTTCTTTAGTTACAAGGTGTGCCACGTGTTGTTGTTCTCCAAATATAAAGGTTATCTTCATGTTTTGTAAGATATTGGTTTCAGTTTCAAAACAATTAAAAATACCTCAAACTTTCAAATTATTAATCCCAACATCGTAAGATAAACAAGAACTTTCGTTTTTCAGTTTCTTAATCATCAGTTTCTTGTACACTACTAAATGTATTCGAAGAAGGAAAATAAATACGTACAAAATAAGCCTGTATACAACAGAAGACGAAATAGTTCTATGTAACCTTAGATATAACTGCCATGCTTATAATTATTTTATAATCCTTCTATCAACAATTAACGAATTGGTAACAATTAGTTAAGATATGTGAAGATATAATACAGACATAGTGTGGACTCCAAGTTAGCACGCTCACCTAATATAACGCGTTTCGACAAGATTAGAGTCCTTTGAAAACAGTAATTAGAAGCTGACGTTAAGGAGGACTATATATATCTATATCTATATCTATATATATATATATATATATCTATATATATATAT
>JAGDQP010006751.1:35648-59045 GCA_022664845.1 Lepisma saccharinum | reverse complement strand
TATCTATCTATCTATATATATATATATATATATATATATATATATCCTTAAAACCTCCCCAACATGTTTAGGAGGTTAATAACAATTTAAAAAGCGCTGTAATTTAAGGAAGTCTCCGAGAATACATTTTGTACGTATATGAACATTTTTTATCCAAGATTATATAATCAATTTGGTATGAAGTGACTAAATACATTTACCTTCGAACATCAAGCATTACGAAACCGTTGCTCTTTTCAGGTACCTGAAACTCTATTTGGCACCTCTACTGTTGGGACCTCAATTTATTACAATATCGTGCGCAGGTAGAGTTGACCAAGATTTGCACCTCTATGTTATACAGCAATTATAATTATCAAACCTACACACAGTCTCTGTGTCCAGGCGGTAACGTTGCGGACTTCAGATTGGCAATGGGTAGGTAGAGGGTTTCCCTCAGTTTCACGAGGTGAATACCGAGGTGGCACCTTTGGCCAATACCTTCTTCATCCTCTACCCTATCCTATCCCGACCTGAGCCAAAGATACTAAAAGCCATACATAAATTTACATTAATAAATTTTGAAAGAATGAAATCCCTTTTCGTTGGAAACATAAGGTTGTATTTCGAAATGACGTGCACGTTATATTTGACTAACTACACTGCAATAATAAGTACTCATGGACAATCACGTTTCAGACCTTTTAATGTGGTAAAATGCCCAATAATAATTAAAGACATGGCTAGTTTACAGGCATTGATAAAGTCAAAACGTACGCTGCTTGACAATTGCTAGGGAACAGCTGGAAGGTGCACATTTATGTATATCTGCACGAAGCAACCAGTAGATGGCAGTAGGAAGTAGTCATGAGCTTGGGAATAAGCAACAGTGCGAGTCTCTCTATATAAAATTGAATGTTAGTATGTATGCGTGAGCATCACATCAAAACGGTTTGACCGATAGTAACGGTTTTTCGCACATGGTTAGACAATGGACCGAACTGGGATGTTTTCATATTTTTTTATTCTAAAATTATTACCTTCAGAGATAAGCTACCATCTATTTTTTTCCATTGAATTCCAATGGCGATGGTAATAACAATGGAATCACAAATAAATAAATAACTTATATTTTTTAAATTTAAATTTCGATTGTTGGATATAAAAATATTATATTTAATGTTGTAAAGCATTGCAGTAATATTTGACAGTAGTGTATTATTATTATTATTATTATTATTATTATTATTATTATTATTATTAGTAGTAGTAGTAGTAGTAGTAGTAGTAGTAGTAGTAGTAGTAGTAATAGCGGTAGTAGTAGTAGTAATAACAGTAGCAGTAGTAGTAGTAACAGGTGTAGCAGATCTGTGCTATGCGGGCGCAACTTCCAGGAAAGTCCGGTTACGATAAAGAGGGCGCAGCCCCCAAAAATTCCCAAAGTTATGGGCGCAGCCCGCTACGAGGAAGTGAGTATTGGTGACAGTTCAGATGGGTTGCTAACATGTTTTATTCACCTCGCACTAACGGGCGAGCAAATCAGCTAGTAACTGACAAAGTATAATTTAATGAAATCTCATGTGCACAAGATTCATTTATGCCTTGTAATTTGCTAAATTAAGAAAACATAAAATGAAAAATACACGTAAAAGTTTAAAACAAGCTCATTCAAAACTAAAACATGAGAACTAAACAATAACAGAACAATAAAGAAGATTTAACGAATAAGAAGTTTAAGTGCTTTCCCAGGGGTTCGAACCTCAGTCGTAACATCAATCTAGATATAGGAATTGGCTGTTGAAGGGTCTAACTAACAGCTCTGAACCTTTCGCTGTGGGCGTCAACAGGAAACATATTACGTCACAGGTGTTCGAAGCAGTGAGTCAACTGTGGCGAATGTTTTCTTGCTCAAGTCTAGACTAGGTTTCAGTCTCCTTGCGCCTTATGTTTCTTATTTCCCATTCGTATTGAAACTGATAGTGATACACCAATAGCCAATATTAAGAGAAGTCTTATCGTTTGAACCTTTTTCTGTGATTCGAAACGGTATGAGTCATATTGCCAATTTAAAATTCAGTACCCCACAAGCTACTAAAAATACTGTATAATTTGTCGAAAATGAAGAGCAATTATGAATAGTCATTTGTAAAATTTTAGGATGTTCGTAGGTGAATTTCTTGCTTAACACCAACAAAATAATATTAAATATCCATCAACACAAAAGTATTTTATACAGCTGTGAAGTAAAAATATCATGTGTAACGTCTTTATCGAGAATTTGAGTATGATACTGAACCAGATGTTAATTAGTATTTCAAGAAAATCAAAAGTTTGAGCTCCAAGGTATTCCATTCAAAATTTTTAAAATCTTTTTTCCAAACAAAGAAGTCCATCCTTTAAAATACACTTGAAGTGAAATAAAAGGATTATTTAAAGCAATTTAGGAGAATTAATATGTTAATAGAGGGGATGCGTTTCAGGCTTAAGCAGCAAGTGCTGTGAATCCTTACTCAACCACTCTGTCCGTCTCTCGACAGCTTTCAACTCAGAAACTACTAAGACAACATAAAGCATGATGCCATGAATACGTTCCTCTTATTCTGTCTCTTATTACTGTCTCCTGCCAAGCAATGGTCGGGAGTTATTTGAGCAAAAACAACAATTTAAAAATAAGGCTAAGGGGACATAATTGGCGATTTGTTTGTAGCAAAAAAGGGACATCTGCTGTCTCGTTAACAATATGCCGGGACAAATGACGGAAAGTGACAGTACCGTTAAAAACGAGACGCCTGGTCACCCTACTATAGAGGCTTAAAGCTTCATCAATAAAATTTAATTCAATTTAATAAATTCACGGAGATCATACATTTACCCGCATATTTCTCTTGCTTCATTGAAACCAGCAGACAATAGATTCGCTTTTCTGATGATTTTCCCCTCACTCGTAACATAATAAAAATCGTTCTATCAAGAGCCAATTAATACTAAGGATAATATAATTTAAAAGAATTAATTACGCCGTTTTGCATGCGGAGAAAAATACTCAAGAAAGAAAGGCGACTCGAACGGACAACTCATAGCTTCGGGATCGCCAACCTTAACCACTACGCAAGAGGGAGCTGCACTATCGGACTTCCATCAGTTTATTAGCCCAGCATTGAATGACAGTCTTCACTTCGAAATTTAAAACCAATCTTGTTTTTCTTCGCGCCTTCTCGGGGATATAATAGTTTTTGCTATATGGTTATGCAATGCATATGTTGTATCTGTAACTTTTGTTTGTGTAATGTATTTGAAAGAACATTGTCTGTAATCTCAGTTGCTGGTAATACTAAAGATGTACACTGCTTCATAGAACCAAGAGAAATATCCCTTCTTTCCTCTCAATTTCCCTATGTTGCCAAATCTCTCAGTTTTGGACTTAATTTTTTTCGATTATTTTTTCATGTTTCTGTTTTTTCGTTATAGTTTCATTATTTATTAATATTCTTGTGACAAAATTTCAGGAAATACTTCTTTTTACGTACTTCACATGTATAACAATTAAGCAAACGCCAGAATTCAAGTAGAAAAAAATATTATTTGTCAAAAACTGTCAAATAAAGACATGCGAAAAAAAAATTGAGCATGAGTGTACCAGGAAAGGTTGACGGTCATGAGTTAATGGCTAAGGATGATAAGTCGCGTGTCATAACATTGTTCCCTTCTTTTGCAAAAATATATTAGACTTAAGGATTCGCCAAAATGAAATGTATGTACAGTTGTGCAAATTAAGTGTTTCCAGATTTTAAAAAAAAGAACTATTTTGGCTACATCAGTTTCTCTTGAAAGAGAACATTTACTCGTTCCTCCTTAAATCTGTTCATGTTCCATGTTTTCTTTCGGAAGGAACTAGTTCCATCGAGAAGTTCCTCGGAAAGGAATCGTTCCCGCGATCACGTTCCTATGATTTTCTTCCTCCTAAAGTCTGAATATGGGTAATTTTCTTCACTAAAACAGGTGTCAGAATCCTTATATTTTATCCCCATAAAATGAATGATTCCACTTACAGCCTTGTCATTACAAGATCCAGTACTGTGTTCCCGTTTGGAAGATATTTGAATGTACTCGTTTTGAATCTAGTTAAAATTGTATCCTTGGACTTTAACATCAGCTTTATCTGATAGTAAGAAATAGCAACCTACCATCAATTTGCCTTGTGTTCTTATTTATTTCTCCGTTTATTTTTTATTGTTTTGCCTTGAACGAATTACGTTACATTTAACATTTGTTTGTTTCTAAGTAATGCTAAATATTCACTTAAATGTGTCCAATATGGTACGACATTTCATTTAAATGCTTATTCCTTTAAATGATAGTGGAAAGGTAACCTTTGTACAAAAGGCTTGTGTTAAAATGTGCCTTTATTTTAATTTATTATCAATCAATTCCGTCATTATATTACTTATTTATTTGTTTATTTTTAGGTGATAGTGAAAACTATGTTTATATGTTTTATTCACGAGAGTTCATTGTTCTACAGACAATTCGCTATGCGCAATGCATTTATCTTTTAACTTTCTATTATTCTATGCAAAAAAATGTAAATAAAAGTCCATTATTAATGAAATGCTGAACTATACTATCAAACATACTGTACCTATTACATCATATAACGAACAAACGTTCATTAAACGTACAAAAGACAAATTTAACTTCCTATTTAAATTGAGTCAAATCAATTTAATTTTAATTGAGTCAACAGCTTCAAAATGGTTATTTTACGGTAATTAATGACAAAATAAAAAATAGGGAATACAATGAAGAAAACAATAGAAATTTAGAAAAAAAAATAAGTTGCTGCAAGAATATATATTAATCACAACCAAAAGATTTCACAATTTTATTCGTAAAACTACATTTTACACAAATAATATATATTTATGCCTTTTAATTGTCCTACTAATATCATTCTCCATATAAGAGACATTCTAATTATATTGGTTTCCTGTTTTCCAGCAGTAGAGAAAATCATTGTTTTCTATTCATAACGTGGAAGAAGTACTGTCTATGGATTCTAGGTCAGAGCAAACCAAGTTGCACACTCACGTGAAAAAGACGTCATTATTTGGTCGAAAATATGAAAATCACGTCAGAGTGTAATGAAATCTACATTGCTATTACGTGACATTTTGGCCTTTTAATTGACGTAATTCTGTCATGTCACATCCCCTATTTTCTGAAGACATACTATGATTATATCTCGTTTTCAATAGCGACTATGTTATCCCGGCCAATGTAGTTGGAGTGAACATGTCGGATTCAATTGTTTTTTGTGTGCCTTTGCTTTCTATAAAATGCGGTTACAGATACAAAAGCACTGGGATCAAACGATTGTTTTGGGACAAATAAGTTCATTTATATGTTTATTTGAAACAAATATCTACAGGAACAAGCTGTCACTGAAGGGATTTTACATACGTCCTTTTGTTTGTGACATTTACACGTCATTTCGACGTCTTTTGCATCAATTTTTGACCAAAAAAATTACGTCAGTTTACGTGAGTGTGCAAAAATCAAGAAAACCTATATAATTTTCTTCTTTGCTCGAGCATCAGTAAAACAAAATAAGGATTCAAATATAGGATAAAATCCAGTTTGCTTACAGATGAAATACCTTTCAAAAAATTTGATAGAATTCTGTATATTAAGGTAGAATGTGAATGAATATAGGGATTCCAAATTACAGAAGAGCGCACATTGCTGTAATATAATACTATTAATATTATACCATTGTTTTAAACTTTTACCTAACCTTTTTATCCAGCTTAGGTTTCTGAATACTTCACTGACGTTGTTTTGGTATGCACCTCAAAAGGATAGTTTAGGATTCCAAGATCTTTTATTATGTCAGGCTTCTCTACTGTAACATCTTGTATAAAGTATGGAAATTTGTTAGCAGTGTTGCTATTTGTAAGTGAAGTGCGTTTCTTTTGTTAATTTACTGAAAATATATTATTGTCACACCAGCACAGTACGTTATTTTATGTCTTCCTAAAATTGCTTGCAAATATTAAAGTAATTCAATTGTTTCATATATTTTTTAAGTCATCACCGTATAATAATCTATGAGATTTGATATAAACGGAAAGGAATAAGAGAAGGAATAATAATGGTCCGAAGCTCGAACCTTGAGGTACACCGGATAACGCAGTAACTCCTTTGTAGATTTTTTTCTTTATTCAGAAATGGCTGCTTTATTTCTTAGGTAAGACAAGAGTTTAATCAAAGAAATTTTAAGCACAGAAATTAAGAAATGTTACCCGGTACATTGCATCCTCGTTATTTATAATTTTTTTCACCAATATATCGTTTCTATTTTCTGAAGTTCAGATTTTTTTCATCTAGATACCAGCCTTTTAAATGCATGTCATATATTTATTTGGTATTAGTTAGATTTTTATAATGTGTTAGAATGCTAAAAGTGTCCATTTTTGCGCTTTTTATTATTTATATTTATATTATTAATGCGCATAAGATTGCATTCTTACGAAGTATTACAGTCATTACATGTATATAACTTTCTTTGGTATTATGTTTGTTTCATTTGTTTCCTACCTGTGCCCATGAATACACAATAATGATTTTTTTTTTGTTTAATATAGTTAATTTGAGCGGATGCAAAGTCAAGAATTCCATCATATAAAAAAATCCTATTGGTAGTTTTACACACGCAGTTGTAATCCTTTAACTTAAGATATGGCTGTCTATAAATTATACTTTAAATCCCTAGGGTACCAGTCACATCCTAACTTGCACTTTCTGCGATGCCTTTTATGGAGGGAGAAACGAGCGGACCCTAAACATTAGGATGAATGACCAACCACCAACTCCTTTGCACCATGAACAAATCAGACGTTCCAGTCTCCTTACATATCCAAGCACATAACGTCAGTCTCGATCTTTCCTTCGTGTTGTTGTAATCCCCATTTTGTCTTCTACAACCAAACCTTATCACGCCGCCCTTGAAAAGAATCCTTCATTCACGGATTGGGCGCATAATAAAAACCTGGCCAACATATTGAACAACTCTCGTATATATTTCCGTTGTATCCCACAATATAATATGACCTTTCCCTACACTCTATTCTTTATCATTTTCTAACACATTTTCATCACAGAAACTTCCAGCATACATCCTGATGTAATGCATTAGTCAATTGTTCCATTATTTTGATACGTTATCCAGTAGGTGGCACCAGTATCGTCCTGATTTTGCTAATCTTTTGTGTTACTATCACGTAATGTCCTTTTATTCTCTATGCTTATTAATGGCTTTAAAAATAGAAAATTTCCAATAATATTTATGCTAATAAGTGTGTGTGTGAAATTACTTCGTATTGATAGAAGCATCTCGTTTTTCTTTCATTTTTTTAAATATTAATTAGACAGTTATTTTTTTAGTTGTTACTGTAACCTTAATGTTTGTTTGCCAAACTTAATACAGAAATTATAATAACCACTGGCGTGACAGGCCGATAGGCTCTGAGCCTGCCCCAACGCCATCTGTCCCGCGTTTGGTGGAACTGCGTCCACCTGGGTGAGGGTTGAGTTAGTGCCCACCTAACGCGGCGTATCAGGGGGTTTCTAGACCGAGTGTGGCCGTCACGTCTCTATTCACGTGACTCCCCAGTTTTAATCACGACGCTGGGTGGACGCCGAAAAGAGGAACTTCAATCGGGAATAGAACCCGGGACCACGCGGACATGAGTCCACGCTCTAACCACTAGGCTATGGAGCACCTACAATACAGAAATTACACGATATTATTCTCCTAAGATTT
Organism: Lepisma saccharinum; assembly: GCA_022664845.1. NCBI lineage: Eukaryota > Metazoa > Arthropoda > Insecta > Zygentoma > Lepismatidae > Lepisma > Lepisma saccharinum. Next base: position 51,244 of record JAGDQP010006751.1, on the reverse strand, counting down.
GTTTTTATTTAAAGTAACTTCAAGAACTTTGAGCTCTCTTACAAATTACACACAGTTTCTAGCAATGGTTGTTTGTTTTTGGAGTATAAGATAATATCGGATGTTCTGAAGGACTTCAACCTTAATTGTTTCTACTTAAAATCAATGACCTACGGCCTACCCCCAATCATTCGAAAGATTTTCTTTGCTGGGACGAAATAAAATTTTATCAAAGTATTCATTCTCCCAAACATTGCACAGCTTTTCTAAATGAGATAAATGAATTAGGAATTCGATGACATAAAAATGACTTTCCCTTAAACATTTTTTTTTTTTTTATTTCACGATTTAATTTCTTGTCGCAAGGTAAACTATTATTTTCCCTACACATTCAGCAAAATCAAAATTAAAAGAGAAAAACTTATATGTACTGTTTGACCCTAATTTAAATGTTTTATTAAGGTGACATGATAAATACATAAATTCAGCTGCAACCCAGTTTGATAAAGAATAAAGGTTCGGTTCATTTAGATTAAATTATTAATGTTAGTGGCACAAAGTGCAGTGAATTTGATAATCCTTTAGAACTGTTTTTTCCTGTAAGTATCCTCTGTAGGACAATTATTCTAATATCTCTAATCTCATGTTTTACTATCTGACCTGATACAGGGTAGTATCTCAGGTTCACCTATGAACTAACACTTAAATCTACATAATAGGCTAACATGCTTTCGACAGTTGAATCTTCCTTATTTATGAATATAACTCCGTTTCCTTAATCTGTGAATTATCTGGTGTAGTAAAAAGCAATCCATTATTTTTGCATGACATTGAAGGCTTGACTTACCATAGTTAGAATGATCCGATTTAGGTCACATATGCGCCGTTTTGTTCGATAACGTGTTGCCATTTGGAAGGTAATATCATGATGCCTCTCTCATAGAAAGAAGCCCTTGTCCCTATTGGCAAAAAATTGAGACAGTCGATGTTCACTAGCCTCTATTGAATTTTGTACCAGCAAACGTGTCCGCCATGGACAGGAACAGATGGTAATCACTCGGTGCCAGGTCCGGACTATAAGGTGGATGCATAAGAACCTCCCAACCAAGCTCCCGGAGCTTCTGGCGAGTCACTATCGATGTGTGTGGCCTGGCGTTGTCCTGGTGGAACACAGTGCCTCTCCTATTGGCCAAAGCTGGGCGATTGCTGCCTTCAGACGGTCCAATTGTTGACGGTATAGTTCCGAGTTAAGGGTTTGACCGTAGGGGAGCAGCTCATAGTAGATAATTCCCTGCCAATCCCACCAAACACACAGCAAAACCTTCCTGGCCGTCAATCCTGGCTTGGGCACCGTTTGCGCCGGCGCACCGCGCTTCGACCACGACCGTTTTCGCGTGACGTTGTCGTAAGTGATCCACTTTTCATCACCAGTCACCAACCGCTTCAGAAATGGGTCGCTTCTGTTGCGATTTAGCAGCGATTCGCAGATGGAAATTCGGTCCATGAGGTTTTTTTGCGTTAACTCGTGTGGCACCCATACATCAAGCTTCTTTTTGTATGCAGCCTTATGCAAATGGTTCCACACGGTCTTTTGTGCAATGTTTAGCTCTTGGGCAATCGAAACAGTACTTACATGACGGTCGGACGCGACAATGTCCATGATTTTATCGAAATGTTCGACACGTGGCCTTCCAGTGCGTGGTACATCTTTGACGTCAAAATTACCGGCACGGAATCGACGAAACCAAAATTGCGCGTGATTGGCTGTTACAGTATCAGGACCATAAACACTATTCACATTTGCAGCCGCCTGGCTTGCGATTTCACCTTTATCGAAGAAAAACTGTAAAATATAGCGTATTTTCTCTTTGCTAGTGTCCATTTTGACGCGCGCTCACACAACACTGAGTCAACTCATCACAACTATCTGAACAGTGTTTGTAGTACGCAATCTCATCGTTTGAACGCCATCTCGTTGAACCCGATCGGACTTATACAACGCGAGCTACAGATCACTGAAGCCATCTATTGGCAAAATAATGGATTACTTTTTACTACACCAGATATTAATTCACTTCCTCATATTACACAAGGCAACAGATGAATGCGAATATTCATTTATTTCATGTAACATTTCTGCAATAGAGTTACATTCCTTTTTCAAGTATTTGATAGTCTTCATATCCTATATATATACAAGGTGTTAAGGTGCACGGTTAACAACGCTTGGGAGGTAAATCTACCCACAAAATGATGAAAAAAAAAGTCAAGTAAACATTTCCGCGGAATCGCGTAGTTTCAGAGTTACAGCCTGCCGAAAGCTTGGGAAAATGAACTTTGGAGGTGAACATCTACAAAACAATGAGCCATTGAGCTGAGGCGGCGTGTTATCGTCTGAGACTTGTAATGTGCTCTATCCAAAAATGTATGAATCAGAAGCTTTTAGTGGAGGCGCAAGAGATTTCCCCACAGGGAGCGAGGGATTCACGGATATTCCGCTACGAAAGGTGCGTCCGATGTATGACATACGAAACGACGTCCGAACAAGTAAAAAACATGAGTTAAGAGACCAGTGATATCTTGAACATAATAAAGATGGCAAAGGATTTTTAGTGTGTTGTGTGTGGTTGTGTGTGTAACTGCAGCATCGATTGAGTGTGGTGGATAAAATGAAAATAAATAAACTCTTCAATTAATAGCTCACAATCATGCCAAGTGTAATAAAATAGAAAGATATTAATGATATGTAATGATTACGGAAGAATTGGTGCAATGAGAAACTGAAATGGAGTGAGAATATCTCCCGCAAAAACGAAACAAAAGTACAATGTTCACCACAAACTCGCTTTGTATGGGATCTGAAATTGGGTCTATTGCCGTAGAGGTGAAGGATCTACCAATTAGTCACAATTGACCCCGTCCTTCTCCTCTTCCGTAGCGGACAAAATTGTCTTAACGCCGCATGGGAGGTAATGACACATTGAAACCAAGCACAAAATGTGCGTGTGACAAAATATCGGAAACGGCTTCCTCTTAAAGTTAAAGGTGTGAAAATGGGGCAAATGAATTTTTGTCCGGAATAAGCGCAAAACGAGTAAGCAGAGGACGGTGGTGTCAGGCGGCATGTAAAGAAACATATGGTGAAGTATTAAAAAATGTGATGAACGGGTGCTAAGGGACTCTCCACAGAAACACTGAGATAGCCACAAATTATGTAAATGAAACTTGGGTTAAAGTAAACTGCATAAAAGGATTTCCTCCTCGTGATGCGTAATTCCGTGGAAGATAATAATTACGTGCACAGAAACAAAGAAAATGGATGAAACCTGACCTGTTGTGTGTGCTGCAGAACGATACAAAGAAATGGGCTGGAACCTTATGCTTAATATATGTGTGCGATAGGTGGAATCACGTCGTAAATGGAGACAGAAAACCTTTCGTTCGACGATCTAATGTAGCGATTCCAAAACTTTTTTATTCTGGTGCTCCTTTTTCCTAAGACTTGCACGCCCCCATCAATCCTGATCCTTGGTAATACATGCTTCTTGTCTGACCACTTTTGCGATTTCAGATAATGCATTAAATTCTCAAATCTGCGATAATAATAATTAGATATTAATAAAATAACCATATTCTCACCACTTTATACGTATTTATTTCCAGCAAGCATTCTGCATACCATTGTAGTGAAGTAGTAATTTTTTACCGGCTTTGTTTTTAATGAAACCACTGTTCTTACAAAATAGTTACTTTTCGTTTTTTGGTATTTAATTGAACGCCTCTTTGTTAAAATATTCGTAATACTTGTAATTACGAATGTAGTTTATTTCTGTCAGTAGCTGGCTCCCCAGTTGCTCACTCTTCATGTCCCTCAGATTCGAATCCACTGTTCTAATGTGTACCATGGAGCTGGAAGGAATACTTACACGGAGAAAAGAACAAGTGGCACTTCTACGCACGCATAGCAGTACGTAGTTCATAGTACTGCCGCTAGGGATATAATGCCTTTGGGTGCACACTATGGAACCCATCGTCGCTTGTTTGCCATTTCAGAGTGCCTCGCAGAAGGTTGTATTGCAGTTCTATTGTGGAATCGCATAAAATGGAGTGACTGTGTTGTAGTGGGCACCAATGCAACTAACTTGTAAGTGACACACGTCGTCTTATGCTCTGGTGTTAGATGTGGAAGTACTGTGTAAAAGGATAATAAGTGTTGTGGTCAACAGTAGACGGTTGTGTGTAAGTGCAGACGTTTGTGTTCAAGTAAAAGTGGCTGTGTTATTTTTATTCGTACGTGTGCAATGGCGGATTACCCTGTCCACGAGCTGGCAGATATGCACTTTATCTTGAGGTAATAGCCAAGAGGCGAGGCGTTTGTATCGTGAACGTTTCCCTTATAGGAGATTACCTTCCCATGTATTTTATCGACGTCTCCATATTCGCCTCCGACAGACAGGATCTGTTCAAGCCCCCGACGCGAAAATGGAGGAAATCGTACCGTGCGGACAGTTGCTTTTGACGAAAACGTACTGGCTGCGATCAGAGATTGTCCTCAAACTAGCACACGTGCTATCGGTCTGGCACTGAACGCAAGCCATGTGATTGTGTGGAACGTCCTCCGTGACGAACGAATGCACCCATTTAAATTACATAAAATACATGCCTTCCTACCTGAGGACTTTCCCCGTCGGATAATGTTTTGTCAATGGTACCTCCGACAAAGTATCGCCATCCCGGATTTTTAAAGTGTTATTCTGTGGATAACGAGGCAATATTCACAAACACTGGCATATTTAATTGTCACAATAGCCATGTGTGGGACGTGGAAAATCCCCATGCAACTCTAGTGAATGATCAGCACATAGATTTGCTGTCAACGTGTGGTGCGGTATAGTGCATAATTTTGTGGTAGGGCTTTACTTATTACCGACCCGCCTGTGTGGCGGTAATTATATTGTATTTTTACTGTTATAATATGTGCCCTTGAGGACGTGCTTCCAGCATGACGGTGCACCTGCACATTTTAACAGGAATGTGCAGACTGCAGACCTACCTAAATGACACTTTCCCGAATAGATGGATCGGCAGAGGAGGACGTATAGCATGGCCACCTCGCTCACCCGATCTTACGCGACTGGAATATTTTTTTGGGGGGGAGATGAAACGCCTTGTGTACGCAACACCAGCTAGAACAGCCGAAGAACTTGTTGCTCGAGTTAATGTTGCTACGGCGGTCATCTCAGAAACGCCAGGCGAGTTTGATCGTACACGGCAAAATTTGCTTCGGCGATGTCATCTCTGCAATGAGGTCAACGGCAGACAATTTCAACACCGTATGTAAATTGTAACCCTTCACAGCTATCTCGTGTACTCGAACAACACTTCACAAATACTGTACAGAGTACATCTGAGTGTATCACAGCTATCCTAGTTTGTACGAAACTAAATAAATTCGTAGTTTGCCACTGTATTCCTTTATATCGTTGTGCAACACATAGAACATGCCACTTTTCGTCCATTTTCTTTGTTTCTGTGCTGGTTATCAACATCATCCACGGAATTACGTATCACGAGGCGGGAATCCTTTCACACACCTTACGTTCACCCAAATTGTACTCACGTATTGTTCGGAAATCACTGCTTTTCTGTGGGGAGTCCCTTGCACACTCGTTCATCACACCTTTGGATACTACGCCATGTGTTTCCTTACATGCCGCCTGACACCACCGTCCTCTGCTTATTCGTTTTGCGCTTATTCCGGACAAAAATTCATTTTCCCCATTTTCACACACCTTTAACTTGGAGAGGAAGCCGTTTCCGATATTTTTACACACGTATTTTTTGTGTTTGGTTTCAATATGTCATTACCTCCCATGCGACGTTATGACATTTTTGTCCGCTATGGGGAGGAGAAGGGCGGGGTCAATTGTGACTAATTGGTAGACCCTTCACCTCTACGGCAATAGACCCAATTTCAGATCCCATACAAAGTTAGTTTGTGGTGAACATTGTACTTTTGTTTCGTTTTTGCGGGAGATATTCTCACTCCATTTCAGTTTCTCATTGCACCAATTCTTCCGTAATCATTACATATCATTAATATCTTTCTATTTTATTACACCTGGCATGATTGTGAGCTATTAATTGAAGAGTTTATTTCATTTCATTTTATCCACCACACTCAATCTATGCTGTAGTTATGCAACCACACCTAACACACTATAAAAATCCTTCGCCATCTTGATTATGTTCAAGATATCACTGGTCTGTCAACGCATGTTTTTTACTTGTTCGGACGTCGTTTCGTATGTCATACATCGGACGCACCTTTCGTAGCGGAATATCCGTGAATCCCTCGCTCCCTGTGGGGAAATCTCTTGCGCCTCCACTAAAAGCTTCTGATTCATACATTTTTGGATAGAGCACATTACAAGTCTCAGACGATAACACGCCGCCTCAGCTCAATGGCTCATTGTTTTGTAGATGTTCACCTCCAAAGTTCATTTTCCCGCGCTTTCGGCAGGCTGTAACTCTGAAACTACGCGATTCCGCGGAACTGTTTACTTGACTTTTTTTCATGTTTTTATGAGTAGATTTACATCCCAAGCGTTATTAACCGTGCACCTTAACACCCTGTATTTAAATATATATATATATATATATATATATATATTACCGTGGGTTCACATAAACCTATTCCCTCAAATATCAATATTAATTGTGCTTACAACTCTCTTAACTTATCTTGTTTTCATTGGAAACGGAGGAATGTCATTGGTGCACAGAAATTACATCAATCATTCTTCTGTATCATGTTAATTCTTTTGTTTTCTTTATGATTATATTTTGGTTTTCATCCGGTAATAACTTTGGTTTTGTACCATGTACAGGTATGCTGATAATATGAATGTCATCATTATAATGATAATATGCTGATATAATTGTTATCATTAAAATGATAGTATATTGATACCGTATTCCACATGTAAATACTATGATGTGTTGACGAGCATTATTTATATAAAACCAACAAGTATAATTGGTTATTATTTGATTCAAGTTTCTTCAAATTCAACAACCTAACGTCACAATCAACAGTTGAAAAGCAGCGCTTCTTTTTCCATTATCCTTTCAATAATTTGTCTCTAAGCAGTGTTATCCTAACTAATCGAAAATAAATCTTCAATTTAACTCATTCCATTTTCTTCGTCTAGCAAGAACCACTTGAGTTTCTTTCATAGCTCATTTGATTACATGACGAAACAAACGGGTATGATTTTTATAATACTGAACCAAAAAATCTTTCTCTCTTACTATGTACAATTAAAAGTGGAATATGGATGATTAATTTGGAATCCATCTAACAAAAATGTATGTTCTAATTCTAGTTAGAAATCAAATAAAACTTGCTTAGATACTTTAAAGTTAGAAAGTGTTGCCATTACGTTAAATTTCAACACGGGTTCAGGCTAATACAACTGTATAAAGTTAAAATTTCAGATAATAAAAGACTAATAACTGAGTGTTTCTATATGAACCAAGTGGTGTTGAGTGTTCAAGCGAGTTTTAACCAAACTGAAGATTCGAGTATGGGCGGGGGGAAGGGGACACATTGGTACATGAGGTACATTGGTACAGTGCCGTTAGTTTCTCCCAGAGGAAAATATAAATTATGAGAATTATGTATTAGGTAACATTGATCTTCGACCATCAGAGTTACCAGTAAAACGTCTAGTGTGAGTGAAAACACATATTTTCTTGAGTAGAAATTTGTCTGTATGCGTAACTAACTTAGTTCATCTATCAGGAAAATCCCTTTCTTTCTTAAAATGTCCACTTGGGGGCAGATTGGTACACATTCAAAGGGGCACATTGATACGTACCAATCTGCCTCTTTATCGTTGTACCAATCTGCCCCTACTCAGTAGTGAGTAGTTAGGAAGCGCTGTAAGAATGAAGACAATGTTTTGTTTCCTAATTAACATGAACTATTTCCAAGTAAACTGGTTATATTTGTAGTAGACATTAGTTCCTTGTAGTACGGTGATAATGCATACAAGTTATCAAAAACTTTTAAATTTGAGAGTAGGAACTTAAATTTTGTAGCAATACTTTGGACACCAATGTTTCATTGCGAGATTTTATTTCGACTAAATGAATTTTGTATGAGTACAAATCAAACAGGTTATATTTTAAAAATATTTATAAATTTTTCAGGAAAGAATGTTGATAAAGGTTTTCTATCATCCACACTTGAGAATTAATAATAACTACACGTTAATCAAGATGATAAGATTTAACATAACCTGTACCAATCTGCTTCCAAATGGGGCACATTGGTACCGTTTGGAAACCTTCTTTTAAAAGTAAATTACTTTAGGTAGACAAAGGTTAAGAAACAACCTTGTGCTGTAAAATTAGGTAAAGGATCGTGTTTTAAATGGAATACGGAAAGATGTTGTAGTTACTGATAACACGCCTTAATTAATATCTTCATTTTGTAAAAATCGTACCAATGTGTGCTCTTTCCCTTACCACAAAAATTAACCGCGTGTTTAAAGCGATTCTCTCATTGTCTCACGCCGAGAACAGAGATACTGAAGTGACAGCTTTCTTGGAGAATGTGTTAGGTTTCTAACACATTAATTGCTATGAACTTTGATATCTTCTGAATTGCACTGACAAACATTTATTTAAACAGTATTTGATTTTACATTTTGACAATTGTATTTATAAATTATACATGAACACTATTAACGAGATGTATATCCTGTGAAGAAATTAAGAAATCAAACTTTTAAGTTAATTAACCATACCTTTTCCATTGTATTCAATGTTTTAGGATCCACTTTTCTGAGATAGTTTGTTTCTGTGGCCGCATATATTGAATCTTGCAACGTAAATAAGTTGACAGCATCATTGTCGGTTAATTCTGGTGCCTAAGAGGAAAAGAATTTTCTTATTACAAAACAAGTTTTATAGACTAGGGGAAGCTGCTGAGCCTTGTAACACTTAAGCTACTTTCTCTATTAAAAAAATATATTTTTGTTTCGGTGGTGGTATGACTGCTTTCTACATCCGTGATTTCATACATAAAAATCTTATATGTGTGGTTGCTAGTTCCTGAGTAGAAAAAGAAGAAAGCAATCGTGAAATACTATTTTTCAATATACTGGTCTTGCTGAATTGGTATTATAGCTGTAAGAAGTGATCTTTCCTTCTGTAAGTGGTAAAATCAAGCAACGTTTAGTCGTAACGTGTGGAATGTTTTGAGCAGAATTTTGAAATAAGACAGAGTAACCAACGTATAGTCGTAACGTATGGAATGTTTTGAGCAGAATTGTCAAATAAGACAGAGTGACCAACGTTTAGTAGTAACGTATGGAAGATTTTGAACAGAATTGTGAAATAAGATACGGTGACCAACGTATAGTCGTAACGTATGGAATGTTTTGAGCAGAATTGTGAAATAAGACAGGGTGACCAACGTTTAGTCAAAGTATGGAATGTCTTGAGCAGAATTGTGAATAAGACAGGGTGATGTACCGTGGGACATGTGTTGCGTTCTTTTTATTACTGGACATATACAATAAATGTGTTTTAAAATATCATCTTTGTATCTGTATTTATATTACACCAAAAAATATCATCTTTGTATCTTTCTATTATACCAAATATAATAATTTGTCCTTAGTTCTAGTTGAATGTTCACGTTTACGGGGGCTTCATATTCCATGGTACACAAAAGTGTCCCAATGTACGTACGTTGGAACATTTTGTAGTCTCTTAGAAACTGCTGTAGTCCGCTACAGTGGTGCGTTACTTTTTAGTAGCATGTGCAATAACGCCGCTACATTTTTTAAATTGTAGTTGTAGTTGTAGCGCGTTATATTTTAAGTAGTTATAACTTTATTGAGGTCTTGTATCCATACTTAATTTAATTAAAATAGGCTGAGAAGGCTTATACGCTTGACTTTGTTGTAAAACCACACAGCAAGTTTACTGTGTGTTTTTACAATAAAGTCAAGTGTATAAACCTTGTCAGTCTGTTTTAATTAAATTAAGTAGTTATATTTTACGCGACTTTCTGCGTTACTTCTTGAATTTTGTGTATATATATGAAGTAGTTGTTACTATCGAATGTTTTAGCAAATAATTTTCTCTCACTCTTTTGTTGTGCTGTAACATGAGGAGGGAAGAAAGATGTTGCAATCCACATCCCATAGAGCTGTCAATTAGTGCCTATCAGAACTATAAAAACCTAACGAACAGCTCTCCGCTTTAATGTGTAGTTGTAATTCATCGATATCTGAAGAACTGCATTCTTTTTTTTCAATGCCGGACTCAATAAAGGTCTCACTATTTTTGAAGCAAGCTTTTCTTCAAACAAATACAGCCGTTTCCTCGAGTGCTGTAGTAGAGAGATTGTTCAGTTGAGTTGAGGGTATTTTTACTGCCAATAGATCATCAATCGGGGGCAGACGTTTTGAAAAGCAGCTGTTGCTGAAATTTAATTCAAAGTTCTAAACTTCAGTTTTTTCTTGATGGGAAATCAGTTCTCACTCTTTTTGCCTTTGAAAGTAATTGAACTTTCTTGATTTTTCATTATCAATATAAATCCAGATTGCGTTTAAAGAACTGCACTTCATAATTTAGACTAATTTTAAAATACATGTTTCACACCTATATAGCCAAAACTTATGTGTGTGTTTTTTAGTATGTTTAAACCTTATACGCTGTCTTACTTATGGTACATTCTACTGATTTGAAACTGCATCTGTAGACATGCTTTCAGTTGTGTAAAAGGTTCTTAAACAACTTTTTTGATGGGGAGGGGAGGTATCTTCAAGAGTTCTTGCATTTATTCTTAGTAAAGTGGTAGGTGTCCTGAGAAATCATTCCATTGGATTCTTAATATATATTCAGTGATTTTTCAGAGCCAAATTCTTTATATATTTAAATAAAATATATTATATACAGAATTACACACATAATACTATAGTCACTTAAAAAATTTTCAGCTTCAGCCGTCTTCAGTTGTAGACAAGAAAGAATTTTACTGAACAAACGTGCACAATTTGAAGGGATAGAAAAACAAGATGGCGGACATCCACATCAAAAAGAATTGATGACGTTCTTATCTACAACGGAAGACGGCTGAAGCCGAAAATTTTAAGTGACTATAGCATTATGTGTGTAATTATGTGCGTGATTTTTGCCAAGACACTACGTAAGTACAATTCCTTTCCTTTTATTTCTATTAAAATTTCACCTATTGGCTATGCGGCCTTCTCCTATATGTACTTGATATAAAATATATATTTATGTATAACATTGAAAATATATAAAGACTTTGACTTTGCATTTTCTATCTTATGGCGTTATTTGCATGATAAACATGCCACGGAAGTAGCTAGTAGCATGGATATGCTATTGTGAAGTAGTTTTTGGTACTTTTCTTAAAACTTATTGTAGTTGTAACGAACTACATTTAAAAAAATATTTTTACAACCCTGTTTAGAAAACAGAGTTGTGTTAGTAACAACTTAAGAAGAGAACTTTTTTTTTTCAATAAATTTCCCAACGAGCAGTGTATCTCGACATGCAATCAACAACCAGGCAGGGTTAAACATTATTGAGAAATCAGAGATCGTTTGCCGTAATTTTAAAATATTTTTCTTTAAGTACTTTCACTTTGAGAAAGTCGGAAGGTCTGGCAACACTGCTTCTGCTGGACAATTCTGTTGTTTCGAGTCTCTACTCTTCTCCCCTCACTTTCTCCCTGAAGCGTCGCAGGTTAGTAGTAGATCCGCAACCAAGCTGTGCGTAACGCGTCCTCAGAGACTTTCCGAGAGTAGATAATGTTCGTAAAACAATTGGCAGTCAAACAGCGTAGAGAGATCTAGTCGTGGGCTGGATCTTACGGGTCACAGTTGGCCCGCTGATATTTTTCCACTTACCGACAGCCATCTCTTCCCATGACGATTGTCGGACAGTGTTTACCAACGCTAAGCTGACATGGTGGAAGTCACTGTTCAGCTTCTACTGAGCCGACATATAAATCAGCTTTGCCTGCAGCCTCTCTTGTTTCCCGCGTGGTCCGATATTAGCGGGGTTTTGCTTATGGGATTGGAAACAAATCTGAGGGCCCTTATCACGTATTTGCAGAAGCACTGAAAAGCAAAAAAAAAACACACGGAACAAAAGTAAAAATGGAAGAACTTGATGAATTTGAAAGAAAGTGTTGAAGAGGTCACATATGTTAGACATATAAAGATCTCCAGGAAGTCAACATTCATCACAAGATAATTTATGCTATTGACAAATAACATCTTAACGTTCTTTATCATTTGAAAAGAAACATATTGACAATAATTGTTGTTACTAATCATGGTTTTTAAGAAGTCAAATTATTTCCTCTTTAAATAATAAACTAAAATTTTGACACCAATTCGAAGTACTGCGAAATACTGCAAGCATTCTCCACTTTTACTTTCCACAGATAGACATACAAGTTACTTTCTTTTTAGTTTCCAATGCTAATTGCATTGACATTTACTTCGGTGATCTTTAGTCTATTTCGTTGTTAAACAGAAGCTTACCAGAGTAGACATCATCCGAGAAAATATGTTTTTACATGGATCAGGGAAAGCCTTTGTTCCGAACTCAGTAAACACTGGTCGTCCAACCATCACAGCTTTCTTTAAGGCATCTGATTGGAGGAACTTCTTGAAGAATCTTACCTGGGAAAGAATAGATGCAAATTAAAAAAAAATCTCACGAACTACGATGTGTAGAGAGGTGCTTGAGGTGTCGTAAGAAAGGTTTTTAGCAAGACTAGCTTAGAGCTGGCAAAAGCGTCTTGATTGGTGCAGTCCAACATATTCACTGCTTCCAACATATTCTTTAACAATTCTATCATTCAAATTAATTTCATTCCGTTATACTGTTCATTCATATCTGTTCCAAAATTGTTATTCTTCGACATAATAGAAAAATATTGTGGTTGTCCCCGTTCCCAAACACTCTATATGTCAGTGTTACCAACCTATGTTATAAAAAAATCAATTTTTCATTTTGCTTGCATTACAAAAGACATAGTGCCACCACATTTGGCATAAACATTATTCAACACAATAGGAAAGTTATGAAAAATGTGTGTCTCAGATAGAGACCGGAACCTTCACGATTGTTATTGGAATCGAAGCGCTAATTTTGTCTTTATAATACAACAAAGTTTTGTGTGAGTCCCTCAAATATCCTTATTCTTCATCTTTTAAGCGGGAACAATTTTTTATTATTGCGCAGTTACGCAGTTATTATTGCTTATTGGTAATATATTTCTCGCTTCTTTTTTATCTTTAGATTCTTTTTGTTCAGTTTATTTTGCTTCTTCTTGTGTCTTCTTCCATTTCCTAGCCAATTGCGTTAACTTTTTTTTATTTTTTCATCATGTCTTTGCTTGTCGATAGTTGTTTTTAGCAAGAATGATTTTCATTATATCCAGTTCTATCTTTTTTATTTTTGTAAGTTTCAATTCTTGTTCCTTTTAAATTATTTTTAGAAGAATTATCAGTTACGCGAAGCAAAACAAAAAGATTTAGAAAAGGAGGGCAAATCAATTATCTCACCTAAATAATGTAAAACAGGAACAAAACAACTGAAACCTCCAAAAAGAAAAAAAAAGAAAAAGGAAACTAGCTATAATGAAAGCGATTCTGTGTAAACAAAGATTATATAAAAACAAGAAGGAAAGAAAGAACTGGCTATAATTAGGACAATTCTCTGTACACGAAACTTACAGAGAAGGAATTGGCTATAATGAAAATGATTTTGTATATATATATATATATATATATATATATATATATATATACAAAATCATTTTCATGTATATATATGTATCACTCCATACGTATATATATATATATATATATATATACAGGGGTTGGACAAAAAATCTAAAACGTTTGAAAAAGTGTGAAAATCATACCTAGTATGGTGTGGGGCCTCCTTTTGCGTCCAAAATAGCTTGGATCCGACGTGGAATGAACGTATACAGCTCCTGAATCGTGATGTGTGGAATGTTGTGCCATTCTTTCTCCAACACATGCTCCAGTTCCTTAAGGGATGATGGTGGAGGGCAATGAGACCGAACACGCCTTTCTAACACAGACCACAATGGCTCAATGATGTTCAGATCTGGTGATTGTGGGACCCAGGGGAGGTGTGATAGCTCCTGGTCATGCTCCTCAAACCATGATTGCACCGTTTTTGCAGCGTGACATGGTGCCAAATCATCTTGGTAGATGCCATCACCATCCGGGAACAATGTGTGAGCCATGGGTAGAACCTGGTCCCCCAAAATGGCCTCATACGCCTTAGCATTCATCATTCCATGCAGGGCTATGATGGGACCTGCAGAAAACCACGATATCACTGCCCATACTGTAACAGAACCACACCCATGCTTTACAGTTGAGCGCAGTCAGTCTGGATCATAGGTCTGCGACGGTGTTCTCCATACGTAAACACGACCGGTTGTTGGAAACAAGGTGTAGGTCGATTCATCGGAATACATTACGTATTTCCACTGATCAAGCGTCCACTCCTTGTGGTCCTTGCACCACTGGATACGCCGCTTCGCATTTACTGCTGTGACCAGAGGTTTGGCGATCGCGGCCCTGCCATGAATTTTCATTTTATGAAGTTCCCGTCGCACTGTTTTTGATGAAACCGGGTTCTGTAGGCCGGAATTGAGTTCAGACGTAATTTTCATTGCAGTGGTCTACTTTTTAGCTGCTACAATCCATTTTAATGCCCTCCTGTCCCTATCGGACAGGATTGTCTTTCGACCACTGTTGTGCTTTGCAGACGTTGTTTGCCCATGCATTGTGTATGCCCTCGTGACATTGGACACAGTGCCTGTCGATACCCCCACAATGGTCGCCACTGTTGTCACTGAAGCTTCAACCAGACGGGCACCAACGATCATGCCTCTTTGGAAGTCTGTCAGGTCGCCCATTTTACCGCACCACTTGCACACCACGACACTCACAGGTGAACTGGGTACTGCTGACGGAAGAGGAAGGTCCACACGACACATTGAAAACAAAACACGATTGGCAACCGCAACACGTGGTACAGTGGCGGGCCACACTTACGTGTCCTGTATGACGTGTTTTTAGATTTTTTGTCCAACCCCTGTATATATATATATAACTACAAAAATAAAATAAAAAGAAAGAATTGGCTATAAAGAAAATGATTTTGTATAAACAAAAACCTTCCAAAATATACAGTAAAGAACTGGCTATAATTTAAACGATTATGCGTAAACAAAAACTTACAAAAATAAAACAAGGAAAGAACTGGCTATAATTGAAACGATTATGCGTAACAAAAACCTACAAAAATAATAAAGTAAAGAACTGGCTATAATTTAAACGATTATGCGTAAACAAAAACCTACAAAAATAAAAAAGGAAAGAACTGGCTATAATTGAAACGATTATGCGTAAACAAAAACCTACAAAAATAAAAAGGAAAGAACTGGCTATAATTGAAACAATTATGCGTAAACAAAAACCTACAAAAATAAAAAAGGAAAGAACTGG